>JAPDSC010085194.1:0-30528 GCA_026290005.1 Latrodectus geometricus | reverse complement strand
AAAAAAATATTCATTCTTAACATTCTTATATAAAAATGTATACATTTTTATATTTATAAAACACTTGCTAATGTTAATTGTAATATGGGATGAAGTGGCATTTTTTATACATTTATGTGGCACTTGTTTTACAAATATGTTAACATTCACATAATCAGTTATATGAAATATGGTACATAAGAATAAATGAAAAATTAAATAGTACAATTAATAATTTACATCTAAGCACAATAAAAACAAAACAGGCAACCTATATTAGATATAACAAAGGAATACAACAGCTGCTTTATATGCTGACTTAAAACCATGACAAATATTTGGATCATTTTAATCTGTCCTTTCCCGTGATTTGCTCTCATGTTTGGACTTTCATTGTTAACTATTACTGACACAAATCAAGGAAATATTCAAGACATATTAAACTGCCACCATATCAGATTACCTCAACTGTTAGCTAAATGGTTAGCATCTGGTTATTAGCACAATTCAACAGTTGATGTATTTGATTCTTATGACAGGCTTGAAAGTTTTAAGCAGTTTTCAATCCACATAAAACTGGTTTACGTAAAATCAGTTCTTGTTCCAAAAAATAGTCACAGAATGACAAACCAACTTTAGATCTTCTATATATAGGGAGAGAAGGAGGTAAATTTCATAACAAGAATTTTTTTCTTTTACTTCAAAAGAATAAATAAATTTGATGCAATTCAATTCATCACATATAGAAAATTATGAATCTTCAATGGCAATTTTCTATAAATTATTAAAAGCCTAGCTATCCAAGATTAAATTTTGTGAAAAAAGCAGTTCATTTCTCATAACCAGTATTCTTGAAATATATATATTTGCATGCTTGTAATATTAGAATTTGTATGTGAAATTTAGAGATTTTTTAAATATTTCCTTCTATTTATTTCTGCAATAAACTATATCAATGAATCTGAACTTAATGGAAAGCAGGAATTATTATTTCTTTAATTTATCTTCACATTTATGTTTTTACGAAATTACATACATAAAATCAGGAACATTTTAAACATGCAATTTATAACAAAATATATCTAAATAAATTATAATTTTCTGAAAAGCATTTACTTTTTATATATTTACCCCAAATGATTTAAAAATAAAATATTAATATTAAAAAAGTATAAGGTAAATATACTGAATATTGTAAAAAAAATATATTTTAATCTTGTAACTAATAAATACATACACAAAAATAACAAATTTTTATTAAATATTTTGTGACTCTTATAATTTTCTTATCACTGAACTAGTTTTAGTAAATATAAAAATTGTGCTAATGAATAAAAAAGTAAGCAATTTAAAACACTGTACTTCATTTTTATAAATTCCTTGTATCATTTGTTTTAATAGTATTATATTCTAAATCATTAGCTATTACGTATGAAAATTCACTTTTCTCTTTTAAAGTATCTTTCATTGTGCCTATACAAAATTAATTTCAAGTTGGGAAACTGAGTTCTATGAGGACACATATTTTAATAAACACTCATGGGATTAATCTTAATCATGACAAAGAATTATTTTTCATAATTTAACAAAATCAATGGCATATTCTGATCATATAATGGAAATTGCACACAATATTGATAGTAGTAATAATTTCAATCATGTAGATTTGTAAGGGCAAGTATCTTAGTCTCTGACACTAAGTGGTAGCATGAATTAGTTGTAATTAATGTCTTAAAAATATAATAAAATTAGAATAATATTTATGTAATTAAAAAATAAATTAAAATTGTGTCATTAATTGTAAACAATATTTTAAAGAACATAATATGTATTATTATTTCTCATATTATTTTTCATGAATTTTTGTTTTGTATAGTAATATTTGTAACTGTTAATTGTGCAATTTTAACTGTGATAGAAAACTGTGTTTACCATGTGTTGTTGCAGACCAGCATCGTAAAAAGAGATATTTAAAAGACTACTTGAATAAATTGTTTTAGTCAGATTACATGTTAATTATTAATTTCTGCTGAAAATCTGCATAAATAAGCTGTGCTGCCAAAATAAAATGTCCGAGATATTGGAGTAACGAAAAATGCAATCATTTTCCAGCTGAGCAGAAACACATGTGCTAATATGTGGTGACCCTTAAGACTCTCTTCTGGAACATTTCACATGTAAGCATGCTAGACGTAGAGTCTTCTGTAGATATTGTTAAGCCAGAGGTAAACAGAGTAAACATCAAAATCCTACCTTTTTGGGATGATAAACAAGAAATTTGGTTCCATCAAGTGGAAGCTCAGTTCGCTGTCAGTGGAATAACATGTGAAGATACAAAGTTTAATACCTCATGACAGAACTCAAACCATAATTTATAGAGAATATCTGGGACCTCAAAACTGGTAATAATAAGGGAAATATCAGATTATTTCAATAAATATAAGAAATTTTGAATAATAAAAATTTTTTCAGTAAAGGTATTGTTAAGACATCCGTTATAATATAAATGGTGCTCTCACTTACCCAAGTGAGGGAGTTGTTTGAGTAATTTAGTAAGAAAGTAGTTGTAACAGTGGATGGAGACATACGGGCGTGCTGTTTGGTCTTCCTTTACTTTAATGTTGAATAAAAGTTGTTTTTGTTAAGATACAGTCCATTTAAATTCTTTAGTTAGTCGAATAGGCCCCTACATTTTGGTCCAATTCGACCCGGAGATTACCAGCATAAACAAAATAATTAACTATGGCAAAGCAACAACTTACTGTTTTGAATCGGTAGTGCAGTGTCATCAAAACAAAACTAATAAGATTAGAGTCATTTATAAAGGACAATCAGAAAACGATAAAGGATTATCAGACTATCGAATAGAACTTTTACAGGAACTGGACAATGTTACAGCTATAAACAAGAGTATTAATGGAATGAGAAGTGACTACTATGTTTTACCGGAAGTGAATGTTGATGAACATTTAAACAACTTACAGGAGATTCAAGAAAACCTGGATAAAATTGAGGTCAGGTTGCAATTCCTTATTTCTCAATTGAAAAATACAAATGAGTTTGATAAAAAACAAATTGAATGTCAAAATGCCTCGATGATTAAACTTCCTGAAATACCTTTACCCATATTTTATGGTAATTATGATGATTGGAACATTTTTAAGAGTCAATTTGATTCTTTGATTGTTAACAAAAATTATTTAAATGAAACGCATCCTTAAAAGCAAAATATATTCTAACAAAAGATGACTTTTAATTCTCTATTAAAAACTCTTGAAGGTATGAAAACAAGAAATTAACAGCAGACTCACATATAAATTCAATTTTATCTTTAGAGAAACTAACTCATGAATCATCAAAAGAATTGATATTTTAAAACACTTAAGAGCTCTGAAATTGTTAGATTTGGAATTGAATAAATTATCTGGATTATTGCTAATCCATATTATTTCTCAAAAGTTAGATAAAGAAACACGTAAACAATACGAAATGACTCAAGTCACAAACGAGCTTCGGTACTTACGTATTAACGCAACCAGGCTAAATTTTGCGTAAATTGCAAAATTTGGCGACCCTACTTACGGCAAACCTACATGTTATACATGGTTTTTCTTAAAGAAATTATTTTGCTTACTGATTACATTGAATGCCATGAAATACTTTAACTATGGGTAATTAGGATCTGCTGCAAGTGAAAAAGATGCTATTGAATTGTTAAAGGGATATGGAATTATACCGTACGAACAACTTGTAAAAATGAAACTGTATTTTGGAAAGCAAATCTTCTGGAAATGTAACGTCGAAGAGTGCAATCAACACTTGGGTGTGAGAACCAGAAATTGGTTTGAAGGTAGCCGAATTTCATTTGTGGCAGCGGTGCGCTTCATTTATTGTTGGTGTAAAGAGTTTACCTCAATTAAATTTTGTGCAAAAGAGATTAGAATTGCTGACAAAACTGTTATAGATTGGAATTATTACATGAGGGAGATATGTGCCCTTGAAATGGATGAAAAAGAAAGAAAGCAAATAGGCAATGAAGGACTTATTGTGGAAATAGACGAAGGTTTTATTTGTAAAAAGAAAAAATAACACTGGGCGTGTACTCCGCAGTAATGGGTTTTCGGCGGAATTTGCCGAGAAACGAACTATTTTTTGGTTATTGTACCTAACAGAAGCGCAGTTATTCTCATGGAAAATATTAAGAAAGGAAGCATTATTTATTCGGATTGCTGGAAAGGATACAAGACAAGTGAGTTGGAAAATGCTGGATTTCTGCATAGAACTGTTAATCACAAATATAACTTTGTGGATCTTGACACGGACATTCACACACAACATGTAGAGTGCATGTGGGGCTCAACCAAATGGCGCAACAAAAAAATAGAGAGGAACAGCCCGTCATCATCTTGACTCAGACATTATCGAATTTATATGGCACCAAGCTCAAGCTGTTAATGGCGAAAACAGTTTTCATTCAATGCTAAAAGCAATAGCCAAAAGATTTCCACCGAAAAATAATTCTGCAACTTATTCAAATTCGAAACCAGAAGGGTTTAGTTGCTATTTTATATTTTAAAACAAAATAATATAAAAAACTGCATTAAAAATGATCTGTAATTAATAAATGTACATTTCCTTTCTATTCATACTTTCTTACTTTCCACAACCTGGTTGCGATATTGTGTAAGTACCTGAGCTTCTAAATTGGGAAGAATTTATTAATTCTTTGTTAAAGCGAAGTCAAATAATAGAAAATATACAAAGAAATCAACCTTCATAAGTAAAGCCTAAAGTTGAAAACTATTTTAAAAGTAAAAATTTATTGATTTATTGATAAAATCAAATTCCAATATGTTCAATTAATTCGCATCCCATATATAAATTTAAAAAATTTCATGAAATGTCTATTAATGATTGCTATAAATTTATTGATAAAATCAAATTCCAATATGTTCAATTAATTCACATACCATATATAAATTTAAAAAATTACATGAAATGTCTATTAATGATTGCTATAACGAAATAAAAAAGAAACAACTTTGTTTAAATTGTTTCGAATCCCATAAGCTTTCGGAATGTAAAAATCAAAAGACTTGCCAAATATGTGAAAGGAAAAATCTACACTGGAAACACCACTCTCATATGCAGGGACGGCGAACAAACAGAAACCCCTTTGACCTTTAAAGAGTGCGACACTGCTGAAGCTCAAAGCTCAGTTACAATGACTATCCGCTGCCTCTCCCCTTCTGCTGCTCCCAAGTATGTAATAGTCTCAACAACTAAAATACAAATAAAAGGAAAAAACGGAAGTTTATTTTCTTTTTGCTCCCTACTGGACTCGTGCTCGCAATCGTCTTTCTGTACGAATGAAGTTGCTGACTTGTTAGGAATAAAGAAAAAATATGTTAACGCGCCCATTGCAGGGATTAAGGGTCTTCTTAAACAGTAGAAAAAATATATATCCACAATAATTTCTAATTCCAATAAGGATTTTGAAACAGACATCGAATTTTTAATAGTGCCAAAAATTACAAATTTAAACAACAACAACACTTTAGAAAAGTTTTTAATTATAGTTATTTAAATTGAAGGAATGCTAAATTCTAGACCTCTTACATCATTAAGCTCTGATTTTGATGACTTTAAAACATTAAACCCAGGTCATTTTTTGATAGGCAGACAATTAAAAGGTATTAACGAACCTAATTAAGCTGATATAAAAGAAAGTAATCTAAATGGATGGAAAAGAACAACTAAGGCTATACTCAACAAATATGGAAACTCTGGAAGAGATTATTTAAGCAATTTGCAAGAAAGAACAAAATGGCAGGATAATGCAGAGACAGGTTCTTTAGTTTTAATAAAAGATAATCTTCCAATGAATAAATACTTAATTGGTAGACCCAAGTTTTCCCAGGTAATGACTCTAAAATAAGAGTTGTGAATGTTAGATTGCTAATATGAAACGAAATGTTAGAAGTTTAAGTATTTTGTCCGTAAATTAAAAGAATTTCTCATATTTGAAAGTGCACAAAAATTGAATTGCATATTATTCATTTATATACATTTTACATATTTCTTATCTATGTGTGTTTATTGTATAATGTTTAATGTTGTCAAATGTTAAAAAATTGAATTTATTAAATTGCAGTTATTATTTACATAATGCCATGATGTTTTGTAATGTAAATTTATGATATTGTTTGGAATTCACATTTCAATCTGGAGGAGTAGGTTAAGACCTCCGTTTTAATATAAATGGCGCTCTCACTTACCCAAGTGAAGTTGTTTGTGTAATTTAGTAAGAAAGTAGCTGTAACAGTAGAAGGTGACAGACAGGTCTGCTGTTTGGTCTTCCTTTACTTTATACAGCCCTACAGGTATACTGTGTAAACAAAATGTAAATTTTCAGAGATTTAGGTTTGTTTAAGGTTCGGCATTCACATTTTGCTACACAAAATTTAATTTGATATAAAAAAATATTTAAAGATATAAAAATAAAATAAGAGAATTCCAACAAACTATACACATACAAGCCAATGGTGAAAGTTAAACCAACAAACTATCTAACTGAAGACCATAATGCTAACTAGTGAGCTACCAGATTGAACCACCAGGAAATGACTCTCAAGTAAAATATAATGAGATATTGTGTAACTATAACTAAGCAACTGCAATAAATCCAAGATTTGAGATATGCTGTTGCTTTAAAACTAACTCACCTTCAAGTAAAATTCTGATATATAACTTCTTGATGATGTAAGCAGCTATACCAAAAATCCTTCAAAATCATAAGTACTAAATTTCTATGTAAGTCATTCTACAGAGAAGTAAGATAGCATGATATTGTATGATCAAAAATAATTTTATATTTAAAATGTTAAACACATGAAAAAAAATATGAATATTATTATGTTATTATCTAGGGTTATTTTAAAATATAATTTTAAATTTTTGCATCACAGTAGTAATATTATAAAACTAAAGTACTAACTTAAAATTATACATAGAAATAATGATATGAAAATTTTACACATTACAATTGGGGTGATTCAACAACCAATGATAATTTTAAGCAAAAAATGAGAAAAATAAGTGCAACAATTATAAATTACTTAAGTTCATTTACTGTAATAAGTATAGCTACCTGTTAAAAACTTTCCTAAAACTGTACACAAAACTTAAACAGTTCTAATGAATTTAACACTAAATCCTGTTATTTGCTTGAAATATATATTTGAAAAATAAACTAGAAATTTTAAGTACCTTAAGTTAATGATACATAAAAACTATATGAAAATGAGTTGAAACTATTTTAAAGAAAAATTATTGTTGATATAGTAACTGAAACTTCAGAAATAAAAAAAGAAAGATATTTAACTGAATACCAAATAACATTTTTGCCTCCAGCTCCAAAAAAGCTCATACTTTGTATACTAACATTATAAAATTATTCAGTAACTTAAAATAGTTTCTTTCATCCTAAAATATATTTGAATTTCAAAGCAAAATCAATTATTAATTCTTACATTTCAATTTAGAGGCATTTTAGGAAAGAAAAAAATAATTAGATATGAGAGGAAAATGAAGTGCTCCAATACCAAATAATTAAGCAAAAAAGAGTTAATGAGTCACATTTATACACACATACACTTATATGTATAATATATATACATACTAATTGTACATTTGACAGATATTAAAATACATAAATAGGACAGAATATTATAATTAACTTTTGAAGTTTGTAAGATTTAATCTCATTTTACCACATTTCACTTATTTTTTTAAAAAGAATCGTGCATGTTTTAGGAGTCATATGAACTAAGAGAGCTCTTTACATAAGAATTACTTATGTAAAAATATCAAATATTATCATTTGTCGAGTCTTCAATAGAATGGGCAGCAAGATGCTTTTTTAAGCTAGCATCTGTTTTAAATTGCTTATTACAGTGAGAACAAACATGAGAGGCATATAGTAAATGAACTCTAATATGTGCCTGCAGATCACCGTTCAGTTTAAAAGTTTTATTGCACTCAGTGCAACAATAAGGCCTATCATCAATATGAGTAGTAAGATGTTTTTGACAGTCTCCTTTTCTTTTGAACTTTGCATCACATAAATTACAACTAAAAGGCCTTTCATCAGAATGCATAATACGATGTCTAGACAGCACTAGTTTTGATTTGAAAGTTGCAGCACATAAAGTGCAAGCAAAGGGTCTGATTTCCATATGAATTTTCTTATGAGATTTTAATTTATCATCAGTTTTAAAATTTTGATTGCATATGTCACAAGAAAAAGGTTTGACAGTACTATGAGTCAACTGATGATTCTTAAGCATACTATTGTTACAAAAACGTTTATTACATATTTCACAAGCATAAAGCCTTTCATCGGTATGTGCAAAATAGTGCCTTTTTAAATTAGAACTAGATTTGAATGATTTAGGACAGATTTCACAAGCATATGGTCTGGAATCTGAATGAACAAGACGATGACTTTCAAGAGATTTTTTCAGACGAAAACGTAATCCACAAACATTGCATGCAAAAGGACGTTCTTTGGAATGAATTGCTTTATGTGTCTTTAAAAGGAATTTGTTTTTAAAAGATTTTGAGCAAAGTTCACAAGAAAAATTTTTAATTCCCAAATATGACAGCATATGATTCTCAAGAGATTTCTTATATTTAAATAATTTAAGACATTTCTCACACTGATAAGGCATGACATCTTCATGAGAATAGACATGATCAATCAGATTTTTTTTTGTTCTGAATGCTTTTCCACATATATTACATAAATGAGTCTTTTCAATGGAATGAGAAAGAACATGCTTTTCAAGAGCTGTATGATCATTAAAACTTTCACTGCACAAATCACAAAGAAATGTCATTTTCCTGAAATTTAAAAAATACAATTAAAATAAGAAATACACAAAATTTATACTATATTATAATAAGCAATTTTTCTGAGCACAGTGTTTCATGATGCAAAAGATTTTCATTGCTTTTGTATAATAATTCTTTGAATAACTTTGTTTGAAATAAATGTTTTAATTGATAATGTAAAATTAGACACAATTATGTCACATGATTTATAATGTAATAAAATCAATCATCTTCACAATTTAGCTTGAGATGTAAATTTGAGAAACATGTCAAAATAAACTAAGGTGACTCATAAACTTCTTAAAGAAATATACAACATGAACTATTTTAAATGAAGCATACCACTAACAAAAAAATCAAGTATGAAAATATATAACAGTATATTTTTGAAATCAATTTTCTTTTGATTTAGAAGTAAATAAAAAGTAATTTAATATAAATAACTGTATATTTCAAAAATAAAGAGATTTTGGACTTTCAATAACTTTCTGTTATTATACAATAGCTTTCATTAACTTTCTGTTATAATAGGAAGATTTATATATAAATAATTCTTTATTAAATAATATAACATACTTAATAAGCATATACAAGACAGTAATAAAGTTAAATATATCATTCAGAATCTAATACGATTTAATAGAATATAAAAATATTAGAAAGAAATTTGCATCGTACATACATCAAACAAAACCATAAATAAAATTGTAATCAAAAATAGAACTATATAAAATTCTTAAAATAGAAACTTACAATTAAATAATTTAATTACTTTAGAAAAATGCTTCATGAAAAACCAATAAAATTTATATTAGTTTATTGTATATTTAAAAATTAAAATATTTTACAAAAAAATTCTATACATCATATAATATTAAGCTATACATACATCATATAATATACATCATATAATATTAAGCACTATACATATATATTTTTATAAAACAAATATGAAAAAATTAATTAAAAAAAAAAAGAAATAGTTAAGTTTTGAATTGCCCATGAATAATATTTTCTGTCTTTTATTGTTACGGAGAAGTTATATTATATAATATATATAACATAACTTCTCTTAATAATAATGTTCTCAGATAATAAAATTTTGATGTTACATTAAATATTATAAATCAAAACTAGTTTTTCAGCAAAACTGTATAGATGCACTATTGCTGTTCAAGATTTCTAAGTTTTAACTTCAAAAAATTTTTATAAATAATTTTTGTCAATAAAATTATAATATTCCATATTTGATTGGGTGGATTGGAACCTTTAAAGAACTAAATGTATAAATATATTTACACCTTGTTTTAAATAATAATAATTTTGAAGCAATACTTAAACTTTAAAAGTAATTAAAAACAATACAAATTTTTATGTTAAAGGTACCCAAATTCTTGGTCATTAAGAATGAAGTAAGTCTTTCAAAAATTATATTTGAGCTACTCAGAAGTTATTGGAATAAATTCTGCATTTTCATTAATTTTTATAATTTTATGACTAGGAATCCAAATAATTTTAAGTTAGAATTTAAATTTGTAGAATTTAAAAATTATGTTTTTATTGTACACTATTACAAGCTTGGAAATTTGGAACTTTTGATTTTTGCAATCAAGAGAGTTAAAAATAGGAAATGGTTTATTTATTGTTCAAAATTTATTTTTTGCATATGACAGCTCATTAGACTAAGATCTACAGTTTAAAGTGGATTCCGAACCAATACAAGTATCCAATCCAATGGAAGTGCTTAAACCCATGAACTATCTAATTGACAGAAACCATTCTTTAAAATATGGAATAAAAAAATAAGTGAGTCTTCTTACATATCCCAAACATAAATAGGAATCCAAATGTAATCCTAATATTTTGTTTTAAAAAATTGTATGGTTCATCATACTTAGAAATTTTTTTTTTTACTTATTTATATTTTTTTTAAACCTAAAAAAAATTTATTAAAAAGGACCTGGCTTTTTTTAAATGTTTCATTTTAATTTAAAAATCCATTCAAGAATTATTATACCAAGATAGAAACTGTTTCTCATTTACATTAAAATATCATTGTTAACATAAGTTACATTTTGGAAACTGCCAAATATCAGTTTCAACACTGAAATTTTAACTAATTTGATCATCAAATCACCTGTAATATTAGTGAAGTTTTAAAATGAGTGATAAGATGGACAATAATAATGGAAAAAGGATCTTTAAAAAGATTTTACTCTTTAACTATGATAGTGTTGTGGAAACAAATAATATAAAGAAAAGTATGAGAGAAAGGCTAAGCAAATCAGAATCACCCAAAATGAAGCATTTATATGTGAAGTAATTCTATCTGAGCACATCACTACTATTTCTCACATTAAAGTTTAATTAAAATTTTTAATATTAAAACTATATATATATATATATATATAAGTTATGAATCAAATTCCGTAACAAAAACACTACCAGAACACTAAAGGATTTTTTCCGCATAACCTATGTATCAGAAAAAAAACTGTTTTTAATACACTTTTTATAATTAGAAAACAGAAGAACATTGGAAAACAAAAGAAAATATATACTGTGAAAACTATTATATTAAAAGATACAATTTGCAAGTATATAAAAATAGTACTTAAATTTCTCTTTGTTGCTATAAGCACTTTAATAGAAAAATCAATCTTTTTCTGAACTTAATTCTGGAAAATTCTAAACTTGTTTAATCTGCGATTAAATTTTTTTTGTTTACGATTTTTTTTTTTTTTCTCATTTCAACACCAAATAGAATTGTATATCAAGTGAAAAAATTGTTTTATAGGTTTTCAAGAAAATTATTTACCTACTTTTATAAAAAAAAACTTAACTATCTTCTAATAACGGTACACATCTTTACAAGTTTCCTTTAGAAACTTTAATCAGAAAGTTTTCAATTATATTGAACCAATTCATTAAGTAATTCTTTCAAAGATGTTGAATCTTGAAATGTAAAGCTGTTAGAACATGTTGCAAAACATAAGATGTGCTCATATTGCCAAAACTCTTTTAAAAGCTTCTAATGGTAATTATCAATTTTGAATAACAAAATCTTAATTCTGAAATATATTCTATATATTCTGTAGGAATATGAATTATAACCTATTCTTTTGGAACCAGAATTTGTTTTCAAAAATATTTCTCTGTTCCCCCCCCCCTCAAGTTTCCAGGATTATGAGTACTGCTCAAAAATGATTGTTCTATCAAGTTAAAACTAATTGAGAGATATTAAAAAATCTTTTAATTTTAACTAGATTGTAACATTTCTCCTCAAACATCTATTTTGCAACATATAACAGAATGAAAACAGAAATGTTTAATATTAAAAAAGTCTGGTGGTAATGTTGTGATGCAACAGTTGTACATTGTAAATCAGTTATATTTAAGACATATCTAAGAGTTCAATGGCTAACAGACATTGATCTCAGTTAGAATTTTGTTTGTAATACAGTAAAATTTCTAGTTGTCCTCATATGCTTAATTCTACGATTGAATTTAGGATTTAATTTTGTGATATTGTCTTTTTAAAGTACATAAGTTATGCTATTATACCTACAGCACAAAGACATTCTCCATAATTTTCAAGAAATTAGAAAACTAGTATCACAGAAAGTTAATACCAAAATTATATTTTAAGATTATTAAAATTTGTTTTAATTAAATCCTTATTCAGAAAATTCTCTAAA
The DNA here is from genome assembly GCA_026290005.1 of Latrodectus geometricus. Classification (NCBI taxonomy): domain Eukaryota; kingdom Metazoa; phylum Arthropoda; class Arachnida; order Araneae; family Theridiidae; genus Latrodectus; species Latrodectus geometricus. The sequence continues at coordinate 17,956 of JAPDSC010085194.1, read as the reverse complement.
CAGGAGTTTCAACAGGAGGGATCAGAATTTAAGTGTTAAATGCAAAACCATGGAATGACAGCTTAAGATGTAATGGATAACGCCTTTGAAAAATACGCACAATTGAAAAAGAAACTAATTAGGAGTGACTTACCAACTACTAATTAGCTAATAAAGGGACAATAAACAAGGATAAAAAGAAAGCAAAACAATTCTACGATAATAAAAAAAACACGTGGACATTCATTAGAAAAACTTGAAACTTGCTAATTAGTTAAGTTACAATCAGAGACCAATATCTTAATCGTTAGTTATACTTATAAAGTTTATTCTTTCACATTCACATTGTTTCTAGTTTCTGGATTTTTATTTCCGGAGACTGAAATGCCGCTTAACACAACCAATCATCTAGAAAATTTTACATTCGGTTAACTAACGGATCTAACCCATGAGCTGGCAACATAGTCTCCATTTCATAACCACTAGGAGGGGTAGTGGAAGAACTAGTTTCTCGAGGTAAAGCCCATAGCCGGGCTCCAGATGGGAATTCTAACGCATGCGCACTTGAAGAAAGTGATCCTAATAATTTGGCAGTATACAATGTGAACATTTAGTTTTAGCAACCCTGTTTGCTTAACTATAGAGCCGAGTTTCGGGGCTCTATCAAAGAAATGAATTTCGGTGCCCACTGAGACATATCTTTCCTGCTACTTATTAAAAAAAGAATGATTGCAATTATTATATTTCCTTCTTATTTCTATATTTTAATAAAGATATTATAATCTTTGTGTCATGTATTTTTTCCACTATTTTTACGTGCTACAATAAAAAAGAAGTATCACATTTCCTTCTGATTTCTGTAATTAAATAAATAGATTATAAACAAAAATGAGAATAAAATATTTTGCGTAAAAAAGTCAAGGTAAAATTACATCAATTTTTTTTCACTAAATATAGGAATAAAAACATTTATAAATTTTATCACTTCATTATGCTTTTATGACAAAGCTATATTTTATCCCTGGTTAATAAATTCATTATTTCGAATTTTTCATTATTTTAGATTTTTTTTTTTTTTTTTTTTTTTTTTTTTTACTTTATCATGTTTATACGCCAAAACAATATTTTATGTGTGTCTGATTTATAATTATTTATCTCAAGTAATTTCTTTAACATTTAATTTTAATTAATTTTTTTTCCATGTATGATTTAACAAGCTTTGGATGCATTATACATTTCAATTTAAAAAAACTTCAAAATTAAAATATATTATTTAATGTGTACATTGTCTATTTTTTAATTTAAAAATTGTACTAAGATAAATCACAAGCTTCCTATAAATTAAACTTCTGTAGTTGAAGAGTAGAACTTTATTTGAAAAAATAAGGTTTTAGTTTTTATAAATGAGGAATATACAGCGATCTAAATAATAAGCTTCTTACAATGAATTTTGCCGAACATGCAATTTATTACAATATATTAAATAAAAAGGAATAATTTAATATTCTTATTAATCTAAGCTTAATAATTGTTTGAAATTTTCTTTAATTTATATATTTCAAATGTTAATTTATGTATTATTAGCAGCTACTTTGAATATAGCTGTCAAAAGAGGTGTTAAGATTATACTTAAGTTTTTTTAATAAACATAGCAGCTACGGTATTTATAAACATTCGTAAATTACGAATTTATCCACTAATCAGTAATTAAAATTTCATGACTTTTTATACATTTTGTTGGTACATCTAAGAATAAAAAAATAATCCACTGTTCTAACAATACATAGAATTTATATTCCCAATCACGATGAATTAATCAACGTATACTTTGTGAATGCTTTTTAAAAATATAACAATACTAAGTCGTTACTCTTTTTGAAAGGATAACGGATATGTAAATAAAATACACTTTCTAACCAGATAAATTTATCGCATTATTTACATCACCAACCCGCTGAATCTCAGCTAAAATCTTCTACTCAACGCGCATGCATTAGAATTACCATTTGGAGCCGAGCTATGAAGGGCTCTATCTCGAGACACTAGTAGTGGAAGACACCGCAAGGCTTTCTAGAAATCAAGTTTATGACAGCTGAGAATCATGGGATTGTTGACATCATCATCAGAAGGAACGTCTAAATTTGTGTTGTGTTCCACGCTACGCTTCGATGCGTTGTTAAAGCAGAAAAATTTCAGATGCTAATCTAAATTTTTTGCATCTCAATACAATTATTTAAAAAGAAAAATACTTATTTTAAACTTGAAGTCAACTGAAATTGATGAGTTAAATACGTCTTTACTTTTTAAGTATTTTATGCATAATACCAATTGTTTAGAGCATGATTTCTGTTACGATTAATATATGAATCTAGTCCTAATGTTCTATTTTCTATAATTTTAATCTAGAGAATTTTTCTTTTTCTGAAATATTGCTATATTCTTTTTATTTATATTTAAAAAATGTTACTGATATATGAAATGTGAATTATATAATATTGCATAAACTATAATTTAGAATTGTAAAGATATTAAACCAAGTTTCACTTCTCAAAATTTTGACGATACAATTAGTGATATTATGGTTGATTAATTCTTAATTGATGATTCTTAAATAAATACTTTTAATTGAAAAAATTTTTAAATTATGCATATTTTATAAGAAACTAACTTTTTATAAATATTTTAGTAATAAATTCTTTAAATATTACATTTTGTTAAAACAGAAGAAAATCTTTGAACATATAACAATATTAAAAAAATATTCTATAATTCAATAATTATTAAATTATTCTATAATTATTAACAAATACATAACCTCTTCCTTAATGAATTAAGCCACTTTTCTATATTAGTTAATAAGATTTTTACTTCCCTCTTCTTTTTGCAGAAATATGCCAAGGTATTGTTGTGTACCAAACTGTAAATCAAATTATCCTGGTAAAGATTATGTTACCTGTTTCAGATTTCTAAACTCTGAACACCTTAAAGCTCTTTGGTTAAGAAAAATATCAAGGGATGATTTTCAGTTAACAAAAGACAGTGTTGTGTGTTCCAAACATTTTTTGGATAAAGATATTATTCACCATGACACTATCACCACTGATGATGGGAAAAGTAATAGTTGTCCTCGACATATTCCTAAACATTCTGAAGGTGCATATCCTTGTGTGTTTCCTGATTCTGCTAAATATATGACTCAAATTCCTCAAGAACATTTAGTGACTTTAGAACGTCAAGCTAAGATGAAAAAACTTGATGAAGAAGAATTAAATAAATGGATTGAAAAGGATAAAATAACATCTCTGAATTCCATTATCAAAGGCTTAAAAGACAACGAGTGTTCATTTAAATTTACTTTTAGAAATGATATTTTATTACATAGTTGTGAAAAATGTGTAACTTTCATTTTTATCTCATGTCAACCGAATTTAAAAATAAGTAAAAGCTTAAAAATTGATGAAAATTTAAACATGAAGTTTTCAATTAATGATGTTGTATATCATAATGAAGTATTTTTTGAAGTTTTAAAAATATCACATGAATTAAAGTTCTGGAGTCAACTTGAAAATGTGTTGAATTATATTTCTTCTTATAATGACTGCACAATATGCCCTATATAAACAAAATTTACTGAATCAATTGAATGCTAAGTCATTTGTTGAAAATGATTGTATGTCTGAAAAAATTGATTCAGCTAAGTTTTTGTTAGAGCAAATGTTTTATTTGAGTAAACATCTACATGGTTTATGATATTCAACTGATTTACTAGTTTTTGCTTATTTTATTTACATAAAATCGACCACAGCTTATAATTATTTATACAAGTAACATTTTTCGCTTACCAAGTTTCTGTTAACTTAAAAGTGAAATCAGGAATAACAGATGAAAATTTTAGTTTTTTTGCTAGGTAAGTGTATTAGTTTATCAGAAAAAGAAATAATTGTAAATTTACTTATTGATGAAATATATGTAAGACCTCGCATATCTTTTAAAAACCAAACATTATGTGGATTTACTCATAATAAAAAAAAAACCTTGCAACTACAGTGCAAGCATTTATGCATCGCATCCTTTTCTTCTAATGCCAAAAAAATTGTAGCTTTAATACCTGTGCATAAATTAACAGCATGTGAACTTCATGAGCAAACTTTAAAAGTTCTTGAAATTTTAGAAAAAGTTGGATTTACTGTTTTAAGTGTAATTTCAGATAATAAATCGTGTAAATAGAAACATGTTTTCTCTGTTATGTTGCAGTAATGAAATCAAAGTTTGTATTCCAAATCCTTTTAATTGCTCTAAAAAGCTATTTTTATTATTTAATTCAGTACATCTCATTAAATCAATTAGAAATAATTGGATAAATCAAAAAGAATCTTAGATGTTACATAGGAGGTCTTGAACACCGTGACTTGAACTTATTTTAAGATTCATTAATGCAGATGATGTCCATAAGCGACGAATAAGGTGTTCAACCAGATTCCCAAATTTTCAGCTGATAAAGATGAAGAAATGATTGATTTGAAATAAGAAATGCAAAAATGGTTTTAATGTTTTAGTCACAATAGCTATTCTTCTAGGCTTATTATACTTTCTTGACATGTCCAGAAAAGTACACTTGTCCAATCTCACACAATCATTGATATCTGTTAGATATCTAATATACGTCTAATTAAGATCCAGATATCTCTTAGATTTAAAACACATTCAGTAGACGCCTATAATTTGGATATCCATGAGAAATCACAGTGGTAACCTTGTTTAGATATTAACAAGGAAATATTTAAGAGATATTTCAAAGATATCCTGAATTTTTTCAATGTGGATGTCTCAAAATCGCTCCAGTTGTATCACATGGATATCTACTAGATATTTCTGGATGTATTTGTTACAGGTGTTGTTCAAATATCAGAGCCTGGATATCTCCTATACATCTAAAAAAAGGTATAATGTAAGGACAAGTGAAAACAGTTTTTATACAAAACTTTCTTTGTGTTTAAATATGTATTATTTTTAATAGAGTTCATTTTGTAACATTAAAGAAAACCTTTTTGAGTAGTTTAACTCATTACGTGAAGTGAAATTAAACACTAGGGCACTCGATGCTACAATTTTTGTAACGCGTGTTGGCCATCGCAGTATGGCACTCTTAGGATTGGTCAATTTTCGATCTCGTAATCTTTTGGTTAAAAAAAGTGACACCTTATCCACCCGACTTTCAAGTGGCAGGAAAAGCATTTAAATATGCATTACAATGAGAGAAGTTGCTCTGCACAATTTATTCTACATCTCACAGTAAATAATACCTTTCCATTGAGAAAATATGCCTATCAGAAACTTGATTAATCTATTACTTATTATACAGAGTTATAATTGAACTCTGGTTTTCGTGAACATCATTTCACTCTTTTTAACAAAACAATTTAAAGGCATGTAAATTTTCCTCGAATAAAAATGTATTTACAATAGCCTCACAATTAATTAAAACTGTAAGAATGTAAAAATAACATTTTCTAATTAATGTGAAAATTTTAATTAGGATTATGTAACTTAATTTGCTAATTGTATTTGATTTATTTAATTTCTATACATCAATATAGAAGCTTGATTATTTTCATAATATTCATATTGCTTAAGAAATATTAAATCTACTGTAACCAAGAAATCCTAAAATTATTCAAATATGCCAAAATAAAAATAAACGTAAAGAAAACTAAACTGCTAATAATTTTTGAATTTTAATTTTGCCTAACACGCATGCTCGTAAAGGGTGATTCAATCAAGGGTTCGATAAGAATTCCTTCGTGTTTATATATAACCACCGACTGAGACTTGTCAATGACCATCTGGTGTGTGTAAACAGATCAATAGTATTGTATAGGTAGAAAGGTGTCACAGTGCAAGTTATGAATGTAATCGCTTTTTATAATTACAAAATATTTTTAATGCAACTAATTTAGCAACTGCAAACCGAAAAATAGGCAGATAGAAATATAACGAAATGACTATAGTAGCAAATACATATTCTATCAAAGGTAAAGATTGAAATTACCAAGAAGCGAACAACTGTTAGCTTGTTTAGATAATAAAATGTACTACACTAAATTTATACGCTTCGAAGTCGATAGCATCTTTCTTGTAACATTAAAGTGTTAACATCACATTTCTGACAGAGTTATAAACTAAACTAATTTGCAAAACAAATCTACAAATCTGATTTTTTTTTCATATTTTTATTTGATATATGTGAATAAATAAAATAGAAATAACATAGAATTGCTTGAATCAGAAATATTTTATCCATTCATTTTTTGTCATATTGGACCAATTAACTTTGATGTTTGAATTTATAAACTTATTCACACTTATAATTGTGGGTATTTTCATGCAAATTTTGTACTTTAAGCATTTTGTAATACTTTAAGCATTTTTTAAGCTTTTTGTCAATTTTTCAAATATGAAGAGACACATAACGCAGTCTTCAAAAATCGAAAGTTCATAAAATACACTACTGGCCATTAAAATTGCAACACCAAGAAGGCGACATGCTACAGACGTGAAATTTATACGAAAGGAAGAAGGTGCTGTGATATGCAAATGATTAGCTTTTCAGCGCATTCAGACAAAGTAGGCGCTAGTAGCAACACCTACATTGTGTTTAAATGAGGGAATTGTTTAGCCGGTTCCTCATACAAAAATTGCATTTGAGCGTTGTTGCCTGGTGAAAAGTTGTTAAGATGCCTCGTGTAAGAAGGAGAAATGCGTACCAGCACGTTTCTGACTTTGATAAAGGTCGAATTGTAGCGTACTGGGATTGTGGTTTATCTTATCGCAGTATTGCTTTTCGCGTCGGTTGAGACCCAATGACTGTTAGCAGAATATGGAATTAATGGGTTCAGTACGGTAATACGGAACGCCAAGCGGGATCTCGACGGCCACCTATCACTAGCAGCCGAGAAGACAGGTATATTATCCGCATGGCCGTAATGGATCGTGCAACCACGTCACAAGCCGTGAGTCAAGAAACGGTGTCGTTTGGAAGACAACAAGCGTCTGCACGAACAGTTCGGTGACATTTGCAGCAGCATGGACTCTCAGCATGGAGACCATGGCTGCGGCTTCCCTAGACGCTGTGTCATAGACAAGAGCGCCTTCAATGGTGTGATCAACGACGAATCTGGGCGCGCGAATGGCGAGACGTCATCTTTTCAGATGAATCCAGGTTCTGTGTACAGCATCATGATGGTCGCATCCGTGTTTGGCGGCATCGTGGTGAACGCACACTGGCAACGTGCATTCGTCATCGTCATACCGGCCCATCACCTGGCGTGATGGTATGGGGTGCCATTGGATACACGTCTCGGTCACCTCTTTTTCGCATTGACGGTGCTTTGATCAGTTCACGTTACATTTCTGGTGTGTTACGACCCGTGGCTCTGCCGTTTATTCGAGCCCTGCGAAACTCTACATTTCAGCAGGATAATGCCCGACCGCATGTTGCCGTTATTGTACAGACCTTCCTTGATACGGAACATGTTCGGCTGTTGCCCTGGCCAGCACATTCTCCAGATCTTTCACCAATAGAAAACGTCTGGTCAATGGTTGCCGAGTGACTGGCTCGTCACCAAACAGCAATCACTACGGTTGATGAACTGTGAAATAGTGTTGAAGCTGCATGGGCAACTGTACCTGTACATGCAATCCAATCTCTGTTTGACTCAATGCCTAGGCGTATAGCTGCTGTTTTTACTGCCAGAGGTGGTTGTTCTGGGTACTGATTTCTCAGGATCTATCCAGCCAAATTTTTTGAAAATTTAATCACTTGTTATTTCTAGTATAATATATTTGTGCAATAAATATTATTTTGTTATCTGCATTTCTTCCCGGTGTAGTAATTTTAATGGCCAGTAGTGAATATTTAACAGTAGGTATAATTATTTAAAATGGAATAAATTCCTTGTTCGAGTATATCTACTACACTTTAAAACTGTTGAAGTTACGAAATGATTACTTAAAACAATTTTTGCATTTATTACATGTTTTGAATGACTTTCTATATGATTAGTTTATTTGTAATTAATAATTTTGCTTTCATTGACTGTAAATCAAATCATAATTTTCCACCTTTTAACAAAGCTTTTCATTGCAGTATATTTTTGTTCAAATCATGTCACTGTAGACAACTAACAAGAGATCTTCAGAGCTAATATTTTTTAAAATTTTGGCATCGAGATTTGAATACTTCAGAAAAAATATTTTTCTGACACTTCAATATATTTGAACAGTAGAACAAAAAATCAAGGTCAGATTAGTATCCTTGAGGGGCAGATTATAATTTTTTTTAAATTCGGATCATGCAAAGATATTGCGCATGACATAATTTAAATAGATTTTTATTTTAAATTGGAAGTCATGTTTTAAGCAAGATTTGAAGGTTAAATATTAGTTTTGTAGTGTGTTTCTGTGTGTATCCAAATCAAATTAACTGTTAAGTCTACCGGTTTTTTTTAGAGTTTTGTATTCAATATCCAAAAGCATAAAATTCAAAATATGAGAAAAAGAATCAACAGAATTCAAACTCTTTTAAATTTACAAAGATTCCTTTCGAAACAAATCATCTACCAACTTTAGATCTCGAACAACGAGAAAAAATGGTTCTTTATATTGATAGGCTACTTTCTAGACAGTCCTTCTCTAGAAGTCTTCAATGTTACTTTCTAATCATTCCTTGTGCTTAGTTTAGTGCTGAAAAGTAGAAATCCTATAGCAACTGGGCATTAGAAATAAAAAAAGGATTTTACTGGGGAAGTTGCTTTAATTTACTGCCGGCTAAGCAGGCAGCCGGAAAGAAATATCAAACAAAAAGGACAGATAATTACAATAATTAATCTATTAGATTTACTTAAATGGTGAAAAGATACTTTTGTGCCAAATGCTTTACTTGTGATATTCATTTTAAAGCCATGGTCGTGAATATTTGAGACACAGACCAAGATCTGGTCTGTGATTTGACGACTTCAAAAGTATCGATTAATCTTTCTCCATGACCATATTCAAATCATCAAATTCCTAATGAATTGCTATAATGCAAGCCTCATTTTTAACAGGCGGCTAGATCCTGCACCCTTAGAAATACGCGTTCGTTCTCTGATTGGTTGGTTACATTATTCGTTATTAGTGCTGCCATCTATACGAAAAGAATTAAACTATAAATGAAAATTATATTTTGATTATAAAAGTATAAATTATATCAGCCACATGATTTTTTAATATATTTATTTACATAAATATTTATTACAAATTCATTAAGTTTGTTTATTAACTAATATAAACATACTGTTTCAATAGAATATTTTTATTATTTCGAAAGAATATCTTGCAAAAAGTGTTTTTTTATTTTTATTGAAAATTTGAGTATGTAATTTCAAAAATTATTAAAAATATCAAAGAAATCATATAGGAAAACTATTTAACTTATATTTCTCACTTATTTTTTTATAATATTTTTCTACACTTTTACACTGATTTTTTTATTATGTTATATTTAATAAAGGAAAAAAATTAAATTAAACTTATATTTCTTACTTATTTTTTATAATATTTTCCTAAGATTTTATTCTAATTTTTTTACCTTGTGTGTATTCAATGAAGGAAAAAAATTGATTAGAAATTAAAATTTAGTTTTGTATGTTTGTTTTATAAAAAATGCACTAAGATTGAAACTTGAATTTACAATTATTATTAAAATTTTGTGTCACTGTGTTTATAATTAGTTTTAAATTAGTAATTATTTATTTAAACAGTAAAATAAATATTAAGTAATTGTAAGCAATTAAGTTTAGCTGAAATGAAAACAAACGTAATTATTATATGTTAAACTAGTGCCTTTTTTTAATATAACTTCTGTATGTTTCTTACATTGCGATCAAGTACATCAATTTATTTTTAAGAAAATTTTTATGAGAAATGTGATTTCAGTTACAAAATTATGTCTGAAAATATCTTTTTTGATAAAATACTTTATTGCACTTATCACATTTATGATCACCCATTTTAATGAAAGACAACGTGATCGGAAATGTACCGTAATTTTGAAAATAACTTTAAAAATTTCCAAATAACCGATAGATGCCAGCACAAGTAACAAATATTGTGACCAATCAGAGAACGAACGCGTATTTGCAAGGGTGCAGGATCTAGCCGCCTGTCATTTTTACGACCGGTGTCAAAATTAGTTAGAGTATGGCATTGATGTAGTCCATGTAAAATTAAGAATTTATAAACAAAATATCAATTGTAGCAACATGGAATATATAACCTATTTGTATAATATAGTTTATCCTCGTTGCATAATATGCAAACAATAAATAACTGAAAGCAAAAATTTGTGTTCCATTAGTTGGTAATAATTCTATTAATTTTTAATAAAATAAATCACATCTTATAACCTTTATGTCTTATAACTCAATTGTATTCACATGTGAGAGATTGTATATTATGCAAAAGTTTTTTTATGTAGTTTATTGAATTCTGATTGTTTTAAATGTAGCTAAATTTTTACTTGATTTTTTTTATTTTCTATTGTAAGATAGTCCTGCGTTTTTCGCCGAAGATATTGCTGGCTTTTCTTCTTTGGACAATTCTAACTCGGCAATCGCTTAATTTTCAAATGATTATGCTAATAATGTGTGCTGTTAATTTGGAATAAAAATAACATTATGAAATAAATCTAATTTTATCAATAAGCTGTTTTCGCTGAAAATGTGCTTTAAGTCCTCAACTTAGCGCGTTTTCAAAATCGCCGATGCCATGGCCAAAATTCTACCGCTATTTCAAAGTGAAACTTTTGAATAGTGACAAATGAAAAGGCTAAAACAAAAGAATAATTAATGAGCATGTGCGAAAAACCGCATCAAATTCGGGAGTTGGCGAAGTAGGGGACCTAAAGCGCAATTTAACCGCTGTTTTCGGATCAAATTTATAATCACCCTTGCCACAATTTTCCCCCATTTAGTAATAAATAACGTTTTTGGCAAACCATTTATTCGCACAGGCAATATTTTATAGTAACTAATAAACATTCTGTTTTACTTTTGTTGTCGCTTATGCAAAATGTTGAGATTTTGCAACTGTCTCTAAAAGTGACTGTAAATTTTTTCCTTTACAGAAGTTAACATAATTACAACTGGCTATAAGATTTCAAGATTGTATTGATAAAAATTTAATTCTATTAAAGATAGAGTTGATGCTTTTTATTTTAACTTATTCTAAAGAAACAAAATTATTGTTACTTATCGAAAGTAGTTAATTTGCTTTTACTACTTTCTCATGGACAAGCATCTGTTGAAGGTGTGTTTTCTTTGTACAACTATTTGATATAAAAAATTTAAATAATCAATTAATTGGAGCTAAACTCATTATTGATGATAACATCCGAAATATAGGAGGTATCAACAATATAATAATTCCCAAAAATATAAATTAAGTAAATTAAAATAGGGGGAAAAAAAAAAAGCTGAAAACACAGAGAAAGCAAAACCCCTTCTTGAAAATCCATCTTAAAGTATATTTGGAAGATGACATAAATAAACTTGAAAATTCTACAATACACTTTGTTGAAAAAGCTGAAAAGATAAGTAAATTAACATTAATTGCAAAATCAAAAATATTTTGCTGTGGTGCTTCTGTAAAATAATAGTTATTATTTTGTATTAGTAATGAATTGAAATCAAAAGTTTTAGAAGTAGAAAGTTAGCATTTTCTATAGCAATATTTTGTATTAATAAATAACCAAGAAATGTAAAAAATATTGAATGATTGAATGAAAAAGTAAAAAACTTTAGAATATGGTTAATGAAATAGTTTCTAAAGAGTTTGAAAGTAAATTGAAAAAAAATTTAGAATTGTTTATTTAACAATAATAAGAGAAAAAAGTCACTGCAGAATTTTTTTTTAAAATTGTTTTTATTTTGTTTTGAATAACTATATTAATTTGAAAAGATGTTATTATCATTTTGAAGATATTGTAAAAGCTCTAAAATTGCCCATTACTATATACAATGTGTAATTCAGTAATGTAAAGAATTTGATTATTTAAATAAAAAAAATTTCTGTTATGGCTGTAAATTTATTGAAGGTTTTTGAAAGTAATCATTAAATATAATTCTAAGTAAAAAGCATCATTAATTTTTACAATTATTTCTAGTGTTTAAAAAATATAACTGGAAAATGTTATATTTCCAATTATATTTTTAAATACTTATACATAATTGTATGCCATTTAATTAAGAACAATTAGAATGATAAAAAATTATTTAACATAAATGTCAATACCTCCTGAAAATTTTCCAGGAAAACTACTTGAATTTGATTCTTGAATATCTGTAGGAACTCTGGTATGTTTAAAATGCATAATGCAAATAAGAATTTCACCTAAAAAAAGCATTTCAGATGGATGTAAAAAATATCCATTTGAAATGCTTTTTTAAAGTGAAATTCTTAAATAGAATGTTTGCTGTAGAATTTTTGAAGGAAAAATTTGTGATTTCTAAAATTCTATCAGATATAGATCTTGGTTTTTTTGCAGAAAATTGAAGATTGAGGAGTTTTTTCTTTTGATTTATGAAATTATTCAGAGTAGTAAAACCGCTAATGTTCTTTTATCAATCATTTTTCAGGAGATTGGCGGCAGTTCGTTAACCCCTTAACTGCCAAGGAAAACTTACGCGATTCGCTCCCCATTGCTACCGTTTTCACACAGGCGATCGCGGTTATGTGGTGTATCGGTGGAAAAGAAGAGGCACGCTTGAAATAGAAGTAACATCATCACAACAGATAGTTTAAACAATGTCAAGGACATTCTATTGCATTCCAAAGCCATGGGTCAAGCTTTACTAATAGCAGAGTATTGCAGAAAAGCGTATTTCCAAAAGCCGTATATATATGCCCGGGGCAGTTAACGTATCAGCTTAGCACGACGTATATATACGCTCGCAGCAGGCAAGGGGTAATGAATCTAAGAGTTAGCAGATGGCTATTTTAGCTGAGGTACATGATGGAACAAGGGAAACTTTAGTTGACATTATTAAATAGTGCATTGAGCTAGTAAAAGCCATTTATTCCATTTCTTGGAAGGCATATAACTCATTAAGAAACTAGGTATTTTAAAATTTAACTGTTAATCATATGTTGAAACTAGGTATTTTAAAATTTAACTGTTGATCATATTAATTTTATAAGTACTGAAACAAGATGCCATACAAACACTATTCAAAGCACATGAAGATAAATTGAAATTAAATTTCTGATGCATAATCATCAAGTTGTTTTCAAATTTTATTTGGCCTCTTATTTATTTCTGGATTATTATTTTATTCATTGGAAAAATTAATTGGGATAAGTTTAAATATGTTTAAAATTGTGTAAGCAAATCTTTTCTTTAGTTCATGTATGGAATTTTTATTATTTGTGATAGTAATTTAAAAACATTTTAAAAAGAATTTTTAATTTAAAGTATACATTAATATTTGCATTTACAATTGTAAAAATGATGCTCTTATTTGTTCTTTTGTAAAATCATTAAGTAAAATTTAAATAATAGTTTATAATTTATAGTTATTTTTTGTGAATGTTTCTGTATTTTAATTAGAATTTACTATTAAAATAAATTTTAATTATTAGATTTTTCGTGGAATTTATATTTATGTTTCTGAAATTATTGTTTTCATATTTTGTTTATTTGTATTCATTTACAAAATTAATATTTGTATGTTTTCTTTTTTTTTTTAAACTCTTAATATTTCAAAAAATTATTTGCACTTTTTATAATTTAAATTTAGTATTTAGATGCATAAGCTTTTTCAGGAAAGAATTTATTATGTCACTGTTATGTTTTCTTGGCAATAATTCTTTGTTGCCAAAAGGAATTTAGAAATTGTCTTGATGTATGGTAGACGTGTCAAAAAATTATAATAATATAAAAATACAAATTAATAATATATTTAAAAGAAAAAATGCTGTTCGTTTGGGAACTTGGTAAATTAATAATAAGCGATAAGTGGCCTTCCATTTGTCTTTTGGCGATCTACCCTACAGAAAGATGAAAATCATTATATACTTTTATAATATAGCCTTGTTAATAAATTACAATTGCTAGCAATAAAAAAGTGGACTTGAGACCTGTTACGTTTCATATTTGATAGCGAAATATTATATATAACAGGCATGGCCAAGACGTGGACCGCAAAGACATTTTAGGTAGACCGCGTGAAAACCCTGATAGTGATCTCAGATATTAACAATTGAATTTATGACTTATGTCATAGAATTAATGAGTTATTTAAAACAAAAATTTTCTACAATTTTTGCTTTGAAACCTCAAACAAAGTGTGCAAAGTAAGGCACTGAATTTTTCATTTTACAGTGGAATTAAATCGAAACAATTTGACAAAGTGGGATGCTTAGATTATATCCAGTAGCCGGCACATGATAGTGACGCGCCGAGTCGTCTATTCTACCCGTCTCTTCTGTTCATTTAGTTTCACTTCTAAGTTAATCGTCTTACGTGGCAGGTCGCTCGCTTCCTACCACACTGATACAAATTTGTTTCAAAACTGTTGAATGTTCAAACTGTTGTTCGAAACTGTTAAATTTGCTTTTCAATAACCTGTCCAAAATGACTCAGACAGGCACCAGTGCTAAGAGAAGTAAAACATACCATTAATTGTGATAATGGTATGTTTTACTTCTCTTAGCACTGGTGCCTGTCTGAGTCATTTGAATGAGTGGGAAGAGGATTTCTTTTTTGTTATAATAAAGGAGAAATTTGTTTGTCTCATTATGTAACTCAAGTGTGGCATTACCGAAAAAAGCAAACATTGAAAGACATTTTAAAACCATGCACTTAAAATATGCTACAGACTTTCCAATCGGCAGTGAACTTCGAAAAGTTAAAGTGCATGAATTAAAGTCGAATTTAGATTTAAAGCAATCAGTATTTACGAAACCAGGCACCAAAGCTAAAGCAGTAACATTGGTGTCGTTTAAAATTACAGAAGTTTTGATAAAGTGAAAAAAACCTTTTGAAGATGGTGAATTGATAAAAGAAACTTTCATTAAAGCGGGATAAGTGCATTTCCACGATTTTAAAAACAAATCTGAAATAATATTATCAATAAATATTATTTCTTTGTCGTGTAACACTATGATGCGACGAACTGAAGCTATAAATAATAATTTGGAAAATTTGTTAAATGATGATTTAAAAGCTTGTAAGTTCCTATCACTTCAATTTAATGAATCCACAGATATTAGTGACATTGCACAGTTATGCCTTTTTGTGAAAATGGTTTTTGTAGATATGACTTCAAAAGAAGAATTATTAACTATAATTTCATTGAAAAGACAAATGAGGGGACAAGATATCTACAATTCATTTAAAAATTTTATTGATAAGACAGAATTACCAATATATAAATTGGTCTCTATTACAACAGATGGAGCTCCATTAAAGGTCGGAAATCGAACTGGTTTTATTGCCTTATGCAATAATGATGAGAAAATTCCCAGTTTTACCAGCTATCATTGCGTTATCCATCAACAGGTATTGTGTTCAAAAACACCAAAGTCTAATGATATAATGCAAATTGCTTTTAAAATTGTCAATTCAATTCGTTCAACAGAGACAACAATTTCAGGCGCTTTTGGAAGAAACTGAATCAGAGTACGGAGATCTCTTATTGCACACAGACGTGAGGTGGCTAAGCCGTGGTGCTATTTTAAAAAGATTTTGTATTCCGTTACAAGAAATAAGAAATTTTCTACAAATAAAATTAGAGCTCATTATTGAATTGGAAAAGGGGAAATGGCTCATGAAACTAGCTTTTCTCTTCGATATCGCTGCAAAACTTATCGATTTAAACCTAAATCTACCATGAAAGAATAAATGTTTAACAGACATGATGAGTGCGATTAAAAGCTTCAGAGAAGCGATAAAAAGGTATGCATCTCAATTAAGAAAACAGGAATTGAGAAACTTCAAAAACATGGAGGAAGAGTGCAATCCAAACCGAGACTTTGAAGATTTCGCTGAATACTTAGATATTTTGTGGAACGATGCCATGTCTCTACTAATAAAGCTGCAATAGATGATAAATGTTCATACGTATTATACATCCATCCATCTATGTATATAATGACTGCCAATTAATCATTAACGATCAATAATTAATGCTACATAGAGCAGGGATGGCCAAGATGTCGACTGCGGTTGACTGGTATACCGCGAAGACATTTTAGGTAGTTCACGAGACCATCGCAATAACGACCTTGGATATTAACAATTTAATTTATGACTTGTGACAAAGAATGCCACAAGTCATAAATTAAATTGTGTCTATGCTTTAAAACCCAAAAAAAACTTTGCAAAAATTTACGATTTAAGGATATATGATTAAAGGTTTATGATTTAAAACCTAAAATAGACATGATGAGCGTGATTAAAACATTTATAAAAACTATAGAAAGGTATGCATCTCAATTAAGAAAATATGAATTGAGAAACTTTAAAAACATAGAGGAAGAGTGCATCCATTATTCAAACTGTAACTTCGAAGATTTGGCTTAATACTTGTTTTGTTTGAAGGATTTGAAAGAAGATTCACTGACTTAATTATGTTGAAAGAAATACTCAATTTTATGATATTTCCATTTAATGAAACTTTCAACTTTGATGTAGTATCTGAAAAATTAGGACATTTAATAGATATTGCATCAGCCACGGTCGATTAAGAAATTATTAAATTAAGATGCGAAGTATTTCTTAAATCCAGAGCATCTAGTGATTCTGATTTTTGGAAATTGATTTCTGAGGAAACTTTTCCAAATATTTACAAATTGATTTTGTATTTGAAATCATATTTTGGATCGACGTATCTTTGCGAATCCGCTTTTTCAACCATGAATGCCATAAAAACTAAAGATGGGTTGCATTTAACAGAACATATAATTTCATGTTTAAGCATTGCAATAAGCTCGTATCAGCCAGCCACAATATGCTAAACTGGTTGCAGAGATACAGTGTCAAATTTCATCTAAACAAAGTGAATTGGATGGTCAATTTTTATGTATATGAATACTTTGATTATTTTCATCAATAAATTTTTATTTTGTAAATACTAAGTTTTTTTTTTTTTTTTTTTCTAAAAAGAAAAATTAGACAAGATACCATTTTTTCTGTTACCGAAAATAAATATATAAACATATACATTATTTTTGCCATTGGTAGACCGCCTTCAATTTTTTAAATGTGAAAAAATCCAATGCATTATTTTTGCCAATGGTAGACCGCCTTCAATTTTTTTAAATGTGATCCCAAAAGTTTGGCCATCCTTGATATATAAGGTTCTTACTAGCTAGTAGCTAATTTTAAAAATACTTTTTATCCTATACCCATTTTTGGCATTTCTGCCATTAGTTTACTAGCTGCCCAATAAAGTGATGATAAAGCACAAAAAGATTTAAAATTAACATCCATAGATTTTTCATCAGCTTACATTAAAACAATGGAACAATGTCTGAGGCTGTCATTATCCAAACTCCTTGGTGAAAGATGGATTATTATAGAAATGATAAAATTTTTATTTATTAGTTGGAAACAAAATTGTAATATATATATTTACGAAACAATATTATTTATATAAAGTGAACTACAGAAATATTCCCTTTTATCTGTTTGGTAAAATGTTATAAATACCTTATAATCCTTTTGATTCATTTTTTAATTTCATATTTTTTTGGCCAGATTTCATTTTTTCTGACAACTTGATTTTTGTATTAAGTTAGAAAGAAAAAGAATACTAAGGATAGTCTCAACAATCTTCTATTCTGGCAGTTCTTGGTAATATGTTATTAAAGGACAGCTTAAAGTTCTTAATTTTAATTATGGATTTTTATTATAATTTTTGTAAGAAAAAGTTCAAGT
>JAPDSC010085193.1:0-26195 GCA_026290005.1 Latrodectus geometricus | reverse complement strand
CATGGGACATTATTTGGCTTATAATAAATCGAATAAAAATGCAGAATTGATTAATAGAAATAATAAATGTGAAATTTAAAAATGTAATATATCTTAAATTATTGACAATGGTTTTTAATCATTTTTAGAATCGTTTCTAATGCATTCAGAAAAAATGTTTCTATAAAGATAGTTCAAACATACAGTAATAAAGATAATATTTTTAGTAAGCGTATTGGAGTAAAATATGTATATAAGCTCCTTAGAAATAAAAAAGTCTTAAATTATTGTGTAAACGAATATATAATTTCTATCTTCTCGACTGAACCTTTACATTTTCAACGTCAGCTAGAATCAATTGATAATCGAAGT
The DNA here is from genome assembly GCA_026290005.1 of Latrodectus geometricus. NCBI lineage: Eukaryota > Metazoa > Arthropoda > Arachnida > Araneae > Theridiidae > Latrodectus > Latrodectus geometricus. Next base: position 25,844 of record JAPDSC010085193.1, on the reverse strand, counting down.
AAATTCAGTCTTTTCGAAGGTAAAATAATTGATTAAAACTGAATAGTTATGTAATTATAGTATTAGAGTAATATAAGAATTATGAATTGAAGCTATATAATATGATTTTTCTGATATAAATGTAGAATTTCCTGTAAGCTCAATAGGTTGCATCTGGACTTATTGTCGTAGTACAAACGACATAAAAGGAGCCGCAGAGGAAACACATATTTTATTGTACAATGAATTCAGTATACTTTCTTCTCGGCAGAAGTGCTTAAAATGTATAAAGGAAATACATAAAAATTGTAATGTAATGAGACAAATGTCATAAAGGAATAAAACTAGACATTTCAAAGTGGCACCTGAAAATTGCACTTAAAGTTTATAGCAGTTTTCCATCCCAGGTTCCTTTTCCCTTTTGGGGTACATGGGTGGTCCGTATGATATAAAAATGTTCTCTTTTTTGTTTGTGTGTGGCCAATCAAGGGTTTGGAGGGGAGATTTCTGACCATTCCCTGGAAGACTAAAAATTACGCATTCATTTTATGATAAGAAAATAAGCAATAGAAGAAATGGGAGGAGAGATGAAGACGACTATAAAGTTAAGGAGTTGAACAGAGATATGAAAATGAAGACAATGCCTCCAACGAGATACATGGATGGAGACATAAGACTCTGCGATGAGATATGGGAGAACCAAGAATCCGATGAGATAGAAATGTGTTGATGAGTTCTTTGATGATAGAGAGAAATTGACGGAGAGGTGAAGCAGACAAGTCCACGGGTAATACTGGAGCAATGCGATGATGAAAGGAGAGCCTAAAGAAAGGGAAGCAACTGTACTGACCTACCAAGGGAAATGCACTATAAATGGGGTGAGTCTTTTTAATCTCTTCCTCAGGACCCTGGCCACACTGTTTCCTAAATATGTTTTGATAAAGTTTATATATTGTTAAGATAATTAACCAAGAATGTTAAATGTAAATGTTTAAATTTTAGTATTATAATAAAATTGTATTATTATTTAACTGTGTCTTTGTGATTTTTTCTCAACAAGTCTCCACTAATTTCTAAGAACCTGGGTTAGCTCGGTGTTTCTTTATATACCGAGCTACACCACTACACTTATGCAAGAGTATTGCAATCTTTTATTTCTAGTCAATTATTTTTTTTAAAGCTTTTATAATGTTTACTTCAGAACTTTATTTTACTTTACTTTAAATGTTTTCTTTATGTTATAATATTTCACATTCCAAAGCAAATTATACTATATAACATGAATTCAGTAGTGCCGGACACAGAACAAATTTAATTTTTTTGAAGTGAATTGTAGAGAAAGAAAATTTGTTTGAATTTCTTTTTTTCACATTTTAATGGGAACATACCTTTTCTTTTATTATTTCCTTACCTTGTTAAATATTTTCAAAACTATCCCTTCAAAGATCTTCTAAATGCATTTAAAATCAATTTGTTTCTGCAAATTTAAATAAAATATAAATTCCTTAGAAAGTTTAAGAATTTTCTCTTCTATTTTTAAGTGGAAGCTATTGGTGTTTGCTGTACAAGATTGAATTATTTACGATTGTTATCAAAGATAAATTACGATTTTCTTTAAAGTTAGTATGAGAGATCTCTTGTTAATGCTCTTTCGACTCAATCATTCTTCTTCTTTTAAGTTTTTCAACTTTCAGCATATATTAATTTAATTTAGGAAAGTAAGTAGTAATGTTTTTTTTCTTGAATCAACTATAATCTAATCATAAATTACATTCGTTCCTTTGAAATATATGCTTTTTATTAAAATTTACATTTATATACTATTAAAACTACTATAATACTATTAAAAGTTATCTGTTGCTTTTACTTAAATAATCTGCATTCATGATAGCTATAATTAAATACATACTACATTGTTATTATCTTTAATTGTTATAGATATCACTTAAAATATCAATTAGCAACATAATCTACATCAATATTTTTCCTTTTATTCATAATATAAGATTAGAATGCAGTATAACAATAATAATAATAAACAGAAAAAATATACTTCGAGTTTAATGATTCTATTCTGAAAGGAAACATTCAATTATGACGCAAACTGTGTTTTGAAAATAACTGAAAATTGTTGTTTTTATCAACGAAGTCTCTTTATGTGAAAAATGTTATCTTTTGAACAACATAATTAATTATAAAATAATATATATAATATTACTTATATAATATAATGGTTTTACATGCATAGTACATGCAGTTAAATTGCCATGAACATTTGAAATTTTATTTTGATTCTGTTAAAAACCAATGTTAATGAAAAATAGTCTTCAGTTTCTAAACATTTATAATTTTTGTAAAATGAGGATATTTAAAAATGAGTTCAAACTTACATATAGTGGCGGCATTTCATAATTTCCTTTAAGATTGCGAGTTTTAGAGTCAGAAGTTGCCACAATTAGGAAGGAATTCGAAACTTGCAAGCGCGCCTGCATCTGTCTATGTTGTGAAAGGGATTTTAAAAGTGAAAAATGATAGCTAACATAATATAATTTGGAATTGAAAATTTATTACTTTCTATTAGAATTTCTATCGTCTCTTTCAGTTTTGTGAAAGAAATGATAAGTTTGTTACTGTATAACTATAATCAAGAAGTATCGCTTTTAATTGCTATGCCAGCTAAAGATAAAATTCTTTTAGAAGAAGGAAACAAATTCTTTCTTTTATCTATTACTTCAAAGATACGTTTTCAATCTACTGAGATGTGAAAAGGATAATTCACAGCTGGCTAGAAGCCATTGATAGTTAATAAAAACTTACACAATAATATTATTAAAGAAAATGCAGACGTTTTTCTCTAAGAAAAAATCAAGCTGTTTTTAAAATTACAATTTTTTATGCTTGTAGAATTTATCATATAATAAAACAACCGTAGCTCTTACAGCAGATCTTCTTTCTGCAAGTTACGGAAATTAAAATAAAATTGAAACATTCTGCTCCCCTAACGGCCGTATTCACCAACCAGAGTTAAACGAGGTTTCAGGGTAAAGGGTGAATTAAATCATGAAACGTTATTCACCACGAGAAAAACAGTGATTAACTCGCCTATATAGGTCCCTAGAATAACCCTACGATTTCGTAGGGTTAGCGCCGAGTCAGCAAACAATGGCAGACTTAAGCAATATGTTTGTTGACATTGATGTGCAAGATTGCAAGCCAATCAAAATCTGTCTTGCATGTCGTGTTTGGTTGACTCCAACGTTGTTTTACACGGGAATTTTCCCTCATCATGAATAACAATCGGAGAATCATGCTAGAGTTGAGTTATATCCGAGTTAGGCTACTCTCAAGTTAACCCTTGTTTGGTGTGTGAATACGCCGTTAGAGTACATCTGCTGGAGCAGACAATTTAGAATTAATGACGATCTAAACGATATGCCTTTTTCTTGAAATCTGGGTAGACATTTGTTAAATACTGAATCTATAATTTTATGATAGATTCAGTCTATAATTTCATTTTAGATTCAGTGTTTTTAGAAAATCATGTTACAGAATAAAAATTCTGTAATGTTACAGAATAAAAATTCTGTAACATGGTGTAGCATTGTCTTATGGACTTTGACTGCCAGCACTCGTTTTAATCTGTATTTCATTTTGTCTCTTCATTTTTGTTTCAAATTAAGATTTTGTTTTAAAAAGTTCGATCACATAACTCCAAACTTTATTAAATAAAATGCTATTGAGAAAAGAATAAAGATTTTTGATATGAAATGAAATCAGATGACTGAAAGTATTTCGTATTGCTAGTATTGAAAGTATAAAAGTATTGCTTTTTTAAAAAAAAATTGTGTAAAATAGGGTATGAATAGGTACGAATATGTATACACTAAAGACAAATTTACGAAATACGCATACCAATGAACGTAAATTTTCTTTGGATTATCCTGAAATATTTGTTCGTCTACACCATTTTATTGATAATACATCGGCCACACCTAATTTCGCTCTCATAAATATGAAAGATTTAGCAGAAATGAGGAAATTACTTCTTTAAGTAAATTATATCAGGATTCTTCATCAAATTTTTATATAGCTCATAAAATCCATCAAAATCTATCATTCTTTGAGTCCTAAATTGTTATCTACAATGGAAAACTGCTGTCACTAGTTCATGTTTAAAGATGTCTTGAGTTTCATCTACTATAGAAAAATAGCACGACTTTTAATATCTATTTGATAATCTTTGTTTTTTTTTATTTTAGCAGTAGCACTTAAACATTGTTAAATATCACATACAGCACAAAAACATAGAAAAACTGAAACAGTGTGAGTATCGGAAGGCAGGAAAAAATACATGAAAATTTTCAGCACATCTAATAGATTGGAGATCATGTCCGCCAACGTTGTTTAAATAAATATTTAGACACTTCAGAGGATTCATTGAGATGAAGTGCATCCATTATAGTGTCACTTCTGAACAGTGCACAGTTAGAGGGCGTCTTCATTTTGAATCGGAATAAATGTCTTGCAAGAAAACCATGTCCTATCTTTAGACGAAAGGCTGTAATTGTCAATTAACGAGGAGCAGATGGGATGATTAAGAAGAATTCCCTCTAATTCTTTTCTTTAATTTGTTTTGCTTGTCTGGATGATGATCTTTGCGAACATATAAGAGTAAGATTTTTTTCTTTATTTAATAAATATTTAAACTAATGGGCAGTTTTTATCTCGCAAATATATTAATATAATAGAATTACTTCTGTTATTAGGACTTATTTCCTCTTTCAAATCAATTCCACGGCTTGCACGGAAAACTATCATCACAAATTCTTTTAATATATTTGTGGTTATCAGCAACTTCTTTCAGATGCTGCTTATCAAGATTTAAATTTTTGAAGAAAAGTTACTGAGTAAGTTAATTTTAACGCAGATACAGAATATATTTTAATAGGATATGAAAACACAATCTGCATGAAAATCAAAGCACTTTATTTGCTGAAGGACTATATTCTAAGAATGTTAATGTGTATTGTGTCTTTCTTGTTGAATTTTACGATTAGATTCAACAAAAAAGACACTTTACATATAATTCTTCTTGGCTTATTGCAATTTTAAAGAAAAGTGCGATAAGCCAAGAAGAATTGCTATTGTAACTGCAGTGCCATTTCAAATAAAATCATTTCTTCATTTTAATGACCATAAAATTTGAGCTTCCAAATTGCTGCCTATGCGTACAAATAAACTCTTTTTCTGAAAAATTATAAAGTTTTTCTGCCATTTTATTACAAAATATACTGTATCTCAATTAATAGAAATATTATTTCTTAATAATGTATATTTGGTGAAAAAAATATTTATTTTATACGTCGATTCTTTTTAAATCTTTTTTTTTGTTTCCATATATTGCTATTGAATAGAAAATAAATGTGCCTAGAATAGATATAGTTAGCCATTTTTATCTCATTATTCCATATTTTTTCAAAATCTATTGTTTACTTTTAAAAAAAGCTACTATTGCTTCATTTTTGCTTGACAATATTTTTTGAGTTTTGAAAAACAACTGAATTTATAGTTTTGATTTAGAAAGAGATATTTCTACCCAGTCACTTGTAGGCATAAATCTATTGCAAGAATATTTCTGGTATTCCATATATGAAAAAGTAAATCTATTTAATGGATTAAGTCAGCATACACATATATTATAATAGTGTTGAAAGGATAAAGAATAAAAAACAAAAGTAATATTACTTTAGAAAGAAAATGATTTGAGAAATACAGAGCTCATATATAGAAGTGAGATTTCATTTCTTTTTAAATATGTTAAAATAAGGGGGTAGCTGAAAACTATGCAAAGAAATATTCATTCGCAGTAAAAACTGTCTCAAGAGTGAAGCGTTGAAAAACGATTTACAGAAACAATTTAATAAATATTGGATTAAAGAAAAAATATTCCTTAAACCATTCATGGAAATAGGATTTTTTACTTAAATTTCAATTTTTTGGTGCAGTTACAAATATAATGTTTTGAAGAAATTGCAAAAGACATTATTTCAAAAATGTTTCGTTAAAAGCGAATTCTAAATGATTTATGGTATAGAAAATAATTTTAAACAATGGAAAAATTGTTTTAAAGTTTTCCAAATGCAATCTGTATTTTCTTGTTAAATTGAAACTGAAATATGTTTCAAGTATTTGATTTCATTTCGTAAAGGATTTCCATTGAAACGGGATTTAAATATAATTTTCCAGCACTTTTTATTCATTTGTTTGTTAAATATGTATGGTATAGCTGCAGTATAAATTTTGCTCGATGTTGGTTTTCTAAACAATAATACGCAATTAAATTTGATATTGTACTGTAGCATCAAAATAGTTGCTGAAGAACGATATATGTTTACCTGGTAATTATCTAAAATAATCAATAATATTATTTAGAATTCTTAAGAGTATAAGATTTGTGCATAAATTTTTTTAATACCCTTGCTAATTAACAAAGTGTTTACTTTCAGAAATTATTGCTTCGTCATTAAGTAGTAAATAAAATGTAAATTCATTTCTTTTATATTTGGTCCATCATGTTCTATAAAGGAATTTTGTTTTCAGATAGTCACATTATCTTTTATGATTACACATTCAGTGATTTATGGTATTTATATAGCATAAAATGAAATCCAAGAACTTGTCATAAGATTGTACATTAACTGCTCTTTTTACGACCATATTCACCAACCAGAGTTAAACAAGGTTTCAGGGTAAAGAGCGAGTTAAGTCATGAAACGTAATTCACCATGACAAAAACAGCGATTAACTCACCTATATGGATCCCTAGAATAACACTATCATTTCAGAGTGTTAGCACCGAGTCAGCAAACAATGGCGGACTTAAGATATATGTTTGCTGACATTGATGTGCAAGATTGCGAGCCAATCCGAAGCCGTCTTACATGTTTGTTCGGCTAACTCCAAAGTTGTTTTACACAGGAATTTCCTCGCTTCGTGAATAAGAATTCGCGAGTAATACTAGAGGTGAGTTATATCCGAGTTAGGCTACAGTCAAGTTAACCCATGTTTGGTGAATACGGCTGTTAATGAACTTTAATGCATGTCTTGATAGAATTGTTTTCATTAGTGATTGGTTTAAGACTAAAAAGATTCCACAGGTACTTACTTGACTTGAATTTAAAAGAGGTTTTTTGAAATCTGAATGGATGTGTTATTTTTCAATTCTACACTTACTCACTGATTTGAAAACTGTACAACAAATGTTGAAAATTTATCAGATTTTTCGTTGGTTGATCACTTTCTAAAAATGATACACAATATTTTTAAGCTTTGTTTGTAGATAAATGTGTTCACATATCCTTTTAATGCCATTTTTGCTTATTTTTATTTTGCTGTATGAGAGCGTTTTGTGACTCCTTAAAATTTTCTGTCATTTTTCATCTTTTTATTAGTTATTTTGAATTCTGAATAAATAAATATCTTTTGAATTTTCCATTCGTATTTTGTACCAGAGTACTTTTCTCCCCATTCATTTTTTGATATTGGGAGTAAATTTGTTTATCAAACAAAACTTAAAAATTTTTCTTAAGCATTTCTTATTGATGTGACGATAATCTAAATAAAAAATGTTAATATAGAATTTGAAAAATATTAAAGGAATTTTTGAAATAATAATTCAATGTAAATCATTCAAGTTGATTTTTTAAATGGGTTTGGGCAGTTTAATAAATCTTTATCTTAAATTATATAAGTGACTTTCATTTTTCACTTATATATAATAACAATTATTAGTACACCAACTAAAACATTTTATTATGTATCTATAAAAGAAGATATGGTAGTTGATATTTATTTTATTTAATTTTTACAAAGAGTTAATATAGTTCTTAATTATAACTTTTTAAATTGTAGGAAAAGACATTCATTAATACCATACTACATATGAATGGCTTTATTAAAGTTTATTTCAGATTGCATTTCTTATAAGTACAGATATTAATTACATTTTTTTAGTGTAACATTAGAGCATGAAAAGTTAAATAATAAAAAGTTTTGAATAATGAAAATAAATTTTAACTGTAATGTAGTTCTCTTTAAAATGTGAAATAAATATTCAATGTCGTGTGATTAAGAAGAGGACTTCAGTTATCAAAGAGTTATACATTTTTTTAATAAAAACATTAAATATTTTATATAATTAAATTGTAATTCATAATATTTTAAAATTCAATTTTAGAATCTACGTTGTATGTGTCATTTATTTATTGTAATTATAAAGGTTATTATTTAATGTGTATATGTTTATTTTAATGGAATTTTATTATATTAAATGTATTTCAAGAATTTCTTTCAAATGAATTAACATATAATATTTAAATAGTTAATTTTCCATTTAATTGATTTCACCATTTCATTTAGTTTGCTTAAGTATACATACTAAGTTGGGAATTCAAAATATAAATGCATATTTAAAATGGGCTATTTTAGATTATTTTTAAAACATAGAAATATTTTAAGCATTTCAATTGTTTTTCCCATTATTTAATTTTGTAAAAATTTAACTAAATTTTACTTTAATTCATTTTTGAATGTAAAACTCAAATGAATTATTTTTTTTTATAACAAATGAAAAGAGTAGATAATTACATTTATTTTATAGATTCATGTTTTCCACATAATGGGATATTGCGCTTAGAATTCTTTGGTGTTAAAATTCACACAATGTGTTTATTATACACAACATAGAAATACAGGTATCAATTATGAAAATTTAATGGAAATTAAGAAATTTGAAGGAACTAAATATTATATAATGCATTGTTTTGTGCAAGTTATCTTCATTATAAGTATTGCATCGAAAATATGATGTAGAGGTAAAGTTATCTAGAAATTATAACAGAAATACACTAGTGCAAAGCAAAAAATTTATTGATGAAAAAAAATATGGCTACTAAATTTTGAATGCTATATATTAATTTAATTTTTAAATAACTATATTTTTGTACACTTGAAAAAAAAATGAATTCCTTTGGAAAGGAGGCATTCAATTATTGTTTTCATTAAACTGCTTCCAATCACAGTGTAATTAATGTTGCATGTCACATATCATTTAGTTTGCTATGTATTTAACATTTAGTTGAAATCAAAGTATTTTCATGTATATATTTGATTATTTATAATGAAAATGGCTATTTATTATGCTGTTTAATTATTTTGATCCCATGTTAGAAAGAGATTCTCCTAAAATCAAAAATACCAAAAAAAAAAAAAAAAAAAGAAATCCAAAAAAATTAACAAGAAACAATTTTCTCGGAATTGTATAGTGTAAAAAGCAATGAACAGGAAATAACATGAATTAGCAGTGAATAGCATAAATATTTTATACTGATTTCCCATAAATTTAAAAGTTAGCATGAATTACAATGTGTTGATATCATGTTTCTGCTGTTAAAATAGTTTTAGATTTACATGAAAATACTTTTTCGTAAAAAAATTGCAAAATTGACATGCTTTTAAATATTTCCAGCTATGAAAAATGTTTCATAATTATGATATCCATTTCAGTTATTATATACTTTCATAACATATTTAGACTAATATTCTTCTAATGTTTTTATTAAAAATATTCAAATATAAAATCGAAGATTTTCTCCAAAATAGTGAAAATTTTGTAAATAAATTTAAATAAACATGCACTTTTTGGTGTAAGCAAAAGATAACGTGAATGATGAGAAGCATTAAATAATGTAAAATATAAGGGATAATGTTAAATGAAGAAGAAATGACTTAATTTTAAAAGAAAATATTTAATATTTTGCTCGTCGGTTGTCTTGACGGTTATTAACAATCAGTGATGTACTTTAGATTTTTAATGTTCTGAAAGCACCAACAAAGTCTTAAAATTTGATGATAAATATTTGTGAAATAAGCATTTATACTGATGATTTAATGCGAATGCTGAAAATAATATGGAGAAAACCTGTGCTAAAATATACACTTGGTATAATTTGCTATCTTATCAACTGTTCCTAGTGACTTTAAAAATGTTCAGATTTGAATTCAGTTCGGATATAAATGATGATTATATTAAAATTTGATGTGTATATTGATTGATGTGTATATTAAAATTAGTTTATAAAGAATGTGATGTTTAAGAGTTTCTCCTTTAAGCAACAACCTGGTGCAATATAAATAATTTTACTTGCGAAAAGATATTGTTTCTTGAAAATATTAATATATATATATCATTAAAATAGTTCTGAGTAATTACTATTATTTAAATTTATTTTTAAATAAAACAAAAGAATAATCAATACATTCTAATGGATTTCTTCATTTATGGAAAGAGGAGTTTGTACAGCTAAATTTATTCTTAAGAATATAGTTTTTTAAATTTATTTTTAAAATTATGTATGTCATTTAAATTACTCTTTTAAATCTTGAAAAATGTCACATGGTCATTTCTTGCTATATGATACCTTCATATTAGATAAATATAGCTGTAACAAATACATTTTAATAAAAATATTTCTAAAGTCATTTTTGAAAATAAAAGCATTATCATTAGTCATTTTTAGATTTTAAAATCTTTTTCTTAAAAAATCATATGGAGATATAACATGTTCATTTGGGACATTAATATTTGATAAATAATTACTTCAATATGTTATTAAAAAAAAGGAAAAAATTGAAGAGAGATATGCTACATCTAAAATACTCTCCTTGGTTTTTTCTGGGATTCGATACTTAAAAAATGATCCTTTGCCAATTAAAAAAAATTCTTATATAATCAAGTCTTGTTATATAAAAAAATACAAGCATTATATTCTAATTAGCGAAGAAAATTTGCTTCAGCTCTAGCTGACATGTTTCATCTAGATTACGTAACGGAGAGGGTTGGGAATTTGTTAAATCATATTATTTCAAATTTTTTAAAACGTCAGATTATATTTATACATGCCGGAGAAGTATTGATACTTAGAAGAAAAAATAAATAGCATTAAATATGAGTTCAATTGTAAGCTATTTGAAGATTCATATATTACTTCTTGTAGTACTTTTCTAATATTATGTAAAATTTATAAAATTTCTTTTCTTCTATTTCCTTAAAAATAAATGTGTCTTTAAAAATTTCTTAAAATATATTAATTATTGCAAAAATTTGAATTAGTTGAAAAGAAGCATTGGTATCAACAATATCATCAAGAATATTATTTGAAAAGTATTTTTTTAAATAATTATACTGCAGCTTCCGTATAATTTTCTATTTTATGTTAGAAAATTTTATAAGGCATTGCTATATTTGGCATTCAGATACATGCTTATTGTTTATCTTTATTATTATTAAGACCTAGAGTACTAAATATAAATTTTGAAATTAATGTTGTATATTGCAAAAATGAAATTAATGTTGTATTTTACTTAGCTACTAGAGTGGAAAAGTATTTGTTATAAAATTATGGGATGCAATTATGATCCTATAATTATTGTTGTAGAATTACGAATAATATAAAACTCTCTATTTCTCAAGACATTTTATTTAAAAATTCGGGCAAAAATAACATTTTGGAAAGGAAATAATAAAGATACATAGCTAAATAAATAATGTAGAATATTTCATTGCTATTTCGTCTATTAATGTTATTCCAATGACCAATTAACATTTTCAATGTTATTTGGTTTATTAGTGTTACAATTAACATTTTCAATGTTATTTGGTCAATCACAGGGTTTTTTGTCTTGTCTTAATACACAAGTATTAGTGATTTAAGGCATCTCTGCTACTATTTATTTAATATTTTGTATCAAATCCAAATCCAGTCAAGTTCAATATTGAAATTTTCTGAGCTTGACAAAAAGTACATCTCCTTGTCAAAGCTGAAGAGTTCATTTCTCTTTTGTTTAGAAGACAGCACTACAAACTCTCTAATGTCACCTGTCAAGTTTGTATAGTTTATTTCCTCGCGTTTAGATGACACTCGATGGCAGTGCTACAAGCTAGTGGTGGATCGTCTATTTTTCGAAATAGAGACTAAGTAGAAGTTCCTTGACCTTGGTGTGCTATCGAAGAGGTAATAATTTGGATAGGGAACATTGTGACCTTGATTCATTAAACTTACCGTAGTCGCCATTAGTGAACCCGATGGTCTTAGCTGATCCCAGAATCGATCTGACTTCCTTGTGTAAAGAGAAGGAAGATCTTCCAACTGACCTACTATTATTGTATTCACTTAAAAGTAGGGCTTAAAAAAGGATTCACTAGTATTTAAAACTCATAAGGTACAAACTTTCAGGAGGTACTTTGTTAATTTTTCTTTTTATTTTATGTCTCCCAAAGTAGATTATTATGATTTATATATCAAATCTTATATGGTGTACATTTTCTGAAAGTTGACAAATTAACTTATTAAATTTTGATAACTTATATTAACATTTGGAGGCAAGTGACGTCAACAGTGGTATTAATATTGCTGACAATAACCAAATTTTAAAAAATATGCAATAATTAGCTATTATGCATAATCATTTTCAGATAATATTACATTTTCCCAACTTGACATTTTGTTCCACTTTTAGGAAAATTGAAACAGAAAGCAAATGGATGATACTTATATATGACGTGTTTCACTATTTAATACAATTTTACATAAAAACCTAGAAACATTTTTTTTGCTATTTTATTTCTTTTGTAAGTTTCGTGTTAAGCGTAGCTTTCAACTTAATTGTCATTAGATGATTTGAATTTTCTCACTTTTTTTAATCTCCATTCCTGTGGTTCTTTCCGAAGTTATTTTTTTAAAAGAAAATTCTTGTGACTTACAATTTTATTTATGGTGTTTTTCAAGAATATTTTTCATGGATAATGAATTTTTTAAAGTCTCGTTCTTTTGAGCAAGTTATTACATCATAATTTATGCATTCATTTTCTGAGTTTCAGATATTTTGGGCTTATTACTTCAACACACATATGAGAGGACATATTTATCAACACACATATGAGAGGATAGTAACTTTATAAATACAAACTTTTAAAATTGTAACTTAAACTTTGACATTATGATGTTTGTATAATAAATATTGATTATGAGCATTAAGATAAGAGAGATTTTTTATAACTTAAATTGTTCACATAATGTTTCTGTCTTGGTTGGAGTATGAGTTTTAATTCACCAAGCAAAGTTTTGTAATATTTACTTGTTTATATATTATATAGGAAGAAAGTCTAACTGAAGAGTTGTTAGAGCAAGTTTAATTTTTACAAAATATTTTTGAATTTCCATGCACTTTACTGTGAAACCCTTAAATCGCTGAAATAAACGGATGCAATAAAACAAAGGATTGGATATTTTATGTAATTAGCTTTGATTTGTTTATGCTGCTTAGGATATTGGATGTATCAGACATTGGAATATATTCTATCGAATGTGTTTGAATAATTTATCATTTTAAATATCAGACATAATTTTATTTTTAACTAAAATATATAATTTCATCTAATAATTCCTTATTAAAGTTCTTGACTAATTAATATTTGGATAAAACTCCCTACTCAGAATTTCTATAATGTGTTTTGCAATTGTTATAGTAAATAACTGACTCACTGTTTTCTAATTTATGCAAAGTTTTTATTTTTTTATGAAAAATTATAAAAACCGATGTGTTTTCGATCTTTAAAATCATAGATTGCCGATTGAATTAGAATAATTTAAAATGTCTATAAATATGTTTTGATAACTCATTTTACACATGAGAGGATACAAGCAAAAGTATTCTGATTGTATATTTTCATGATTCGAAATATCGATTCTTTTGACTGCCTAGTTAAAAGAATTTTAGATTTGCGTTGATTATAATGCAAAATGTCATTCTGCACTTCAATTGATAAACAAAGGAAAATAATTTATAATGTACCTAATATTTTATTTTTGTCTGCCATCATAATGTGAAATCGATTAATAAGTAATCTAAAAATGTAGAATGTACATATTATTTTAAAATATTGTGATTAGTTTTACACAATTAAAATGAAAAATGTTTTAATAGATGTTTCACAAATAATGTGTTAGTATAGTGAGCAAAAAATCACAAAGTTTTAATATTTTTTCAAACGCCAAGAGTCCAAAAATCCATTTTTGTAAATGACATTAATAAATTAATTTTACTTTTTTAAATCTGTTCTATTTTCTGTAGTTTGTTTAAGATGGCTTAAAAAATGATAGAACTTTTCAGCAATAACATATCCAATAGGTTTTCATGATTCGCAAACTTCTTTATAGTCTCAAGCAGCTGATATTTAAAAAGAAGGAATACTTTGTATTAAAATTCAATTACCCCATGAAGAATTATTAGAAAAATAATATCTTTTTCTTCATAAGAAATAACTTATTTGATTTAATTTACTCCATAAGGATAAGAATTGAAAAATATTTATATGTAAAATACTACTTTAGAGTACGCCACATATAATTACTGAATAAATATTTTGTAAAAAAAGCATAAATCATTTAGCTATGTAAAGAAATAGGAAATTTATTAAATATCGGAAATAGCAAAGGAAATCAATGAAAATGCAAGGCCTTTACCATAAGAGAGTTAAATACTTAGTTGCAAAAGTTGTCATTTTTGGCATTAATAAGAAAAAAGTCATTTAACAAAATATAAGATTAAAATAATTATTTCATTAAAAAAAACTATGCGTTTCAGAATATTTTCCTGAAACTATTAAAGAAAAATGTCTTTTCCGTATTGGATATTTTCGCTCTTTTAATATCAAGTTTAATAATGAATTTCTCAATGTATAGGGTGTAATATGAGAGAATATTGAAAGTTTAATTCTTGTTTTGACTTAAATATACAATTTGGATTCATTGTAAGAAACATGATTATCTAAAGCTTAAAGTGAAGGAGAAAAAACATTTTTTCTTATTGAGAATAATCTCTTTCTTCTATGTTACATAAAATCTAAAAATATTCAAATTTACACCGATTGTGTTAATGCAAACTGCATTAGGTTGGTTTTGAATTCTTATAGGGATTACCTTTTATGAAAAGAGTAATAGTTTGGGTTTATTTGATTCTACAACTTTGACTGAATCTATCTTTGAATTGAATAAGCACATTTTTTACAACATCGTAAGGAACCTGTATTATGATAAATATGACAAAGACTTTCTTAAGCGTTTCAAAATAAACATTTAAATAAAAAGTTTTTGTTTTAAAAGGTAGTATTAATAGAAATATGAATGATGTTGTAGAGAAAACCGAGTGTGTCGTTTGGAATTAATATATTAGATAATGTGATAAGGGATATTTTACTGTAAGTGTCTAATTAAACAGTTTGTAAAAAAAAAAGCAAATATAGAAAAGTTCATTATAAAGCGATTTTTTCGAATGCTGAACTAATTTTCAAAAGTATAAAATTAAGCAGTTAAGACTTCAACACAAGTTTGAAACTTGCCAAGTATTATTTTCAATTTATTTTATAATGAAATAAAATTTTTGATGCATCTGTTTTTTGGAAATCAAAATTTGAGCATTTTATTTCTTCTTATTCAAAAGTTTTAAGCATCTCAAATATCGAACAATCGTATGATTTGTTTTAATTTTCATTTTTAAAGAAATTCAGTTCTAAAATAGTTGATAACTTTTATTAAAACATAAAATTTATTACTTTGCCTTTTCAAAATAATCTTAATTGGTATTTTTGCAATAAAAATAAAAATAAAAGATTTATATACATCTTTTTGACTTCAACAAAATTTTGTTTGAAATATGAAATATAGCATAAACAATGAAGAATACATATGACGACTAGAAGTTAAAGCAAAGGACTTTAAAGTTTTATTTAATTTGAATTTTTGTGGAATTGAATTTCTTATAGAGTTTTATTGACAACAGTAAATAATAAAATAAAAATATAAATCTATAAATGACTTCGATTACTTTGATTAATTTATCAAATTTTCCTTTTTACGTAGAGATAAAATATTAAAATTTTGGTTTCTAAAGAACAGATATATAGAAAATTTTGTTTCGTTTTAAAATAGCAAAAAATAATGTATAAAATATTTATATTACTGAACATATGCCAGACGACTATATGAAACGAGTACTAAATGTAATTTATGAATTTTCTTTTTAGAAAAGATGATAATTAAAAATATTTTATAGGCATGCATTACAGTCACAACTTAAATTTCTAATTTTTTATGCTTAATTTTACCAATTGAAATTTTATTTCCCTTTTTAGATACAATTTAATTCAAAATTGAATACTTATTTTAAATAAGATAGTGTATTAGGAGAATTCTATAAGTTAATACTATATCATTTTTTTTAGTACAGCGATCATTAAATTTAAGAAATTAAAATATCGTGGCCTAATACTCTATGAGTATATATGTATTCTTCTATTAAATAAGATCTTATTTATAAAATGTTTGAAGTTTGATATTTTAGACCTGCTTAGAGTACAGACTTAATATTAAACCGTACAAATGTTACACTATACAAATCAACAAGATTTATTTGAATTTAAGTTATATTATTTTGGTTATATGTGTATTCAAGTAGTGCAAAAATAACACAAACATACAAACCAGTTAATTAATAGAAAAAATATTTTTTTTAAAATTAAACAATTTTATTAATATTTAGAATTTGTAGCGATGAAGTAAACACCAAGAAATCTATAACGGATTTAACATTTTTATTAGAAAGCATATTATTAATAATTTAAAAATACTTCTAAACCGATGTTTCTTATAAATTACATTTATCCCTGGAATAACATTTCATGTTCAAATGAATAAAGTTTCAATTATAAATTCATAAAAGAATAGTTCGAAAAACTAATAGATTCAACAAAGCTAATATATAATTTGGCAATTGTTTATATAAATTGATCTCTAAAATGTATTAAATTTTGCGATCATAACATTAAAAACATCCCACAGCAAATGTTTGAAATCGAAAACGAGTATAAAACGTTGTAAATATAAACAGAAAAGAGATAAAATACTTTTTCAGATAAAAAGATCATACTGAATTATAACCAATATTTACTAGATAACATTTTGATCAAATATAATAAAGAAAAAAATAAACATAACTAAAAGATTTTTTCATAAAATATGTTTGGATTACGTTATTTTTAGTATACTGTTGAACTATTATATAAAATATAACATGGATAAATGATATTACCAAATAAATATGTGGCACAACGAATTATATTTGGTATATCAGAAATGAGTTTTTTCAATCATATAATGATATAAAATAAAAATTGGAATCTTACAGAACTTTAAAAATTGAATAGATTTATGATAACAGCCCAAGTATGTCAATGATTTGTATTAGCTAAAAAAATATAAGTTTTAAATTTATTAATGAACTGGTTGTGAAACAAATTAATGGTTGGTAAATAATAATTAATACTTGAATATGTTTGGTTTAATGGCACAAGGTCCAAAAATGCACATGCTGAGCCAAGACTAAAGTTTTTATTTTGCATTCATTTTTATTTTTCTTAAACCAAACAAAATTAAAGTTTTTCAAAAAACAAAAATCTTTGTATATAATATTATTAAAATCTAAATGTAAGTATATTTACAAATATGACATGTAAAACATAAATTAAATAAATTTTAAAATCCTATTGCCCTTAAAAAGGCAAATAAATTTCTGTGGGATGGTTCCCCCAAATACTTGATTAATGTTTATTTATTTCTTTATAGTTAATGCACAATGCATTAAAGAATTTTTATTCATTTTTAAATGTGAAAAGACTTGTATAGATATATTTTAATAGTCATAAATTTTGTTCAGTTTTATATTGTATTTTATGATAAGAAGATTTAGTTTATTTCCATAGAGGCGACAGCTTTATTTTTTATTTCTTGCTATTAAATATTTCAATATAGTTTTGTTTAAATTAATAAGGTCAGACTATAATAGAATTTATTACTACTGAATTGAAATACAGACAATGTTCTAGATTAAAAATCATTTTGCTCTGTATTTCTTTTTCATTAGTTTTAATGTAATTATATCTATTATCCAATCAATACTTATAGAATAAAACTCCTTACTAAACTAGCAATTTCCCGCTTCTTATCGTATAAGAAAAATCTCGAAATGTTTTGATCTCTTATCTGGTTAGAAATTACCTACACTTCTGGTAACTTTAGAATGCAATGAAGAGTTTCGTGATTATAGCTTACTTTGAATGAATTGACAAAATCTCAAACTACGAAACTTCCGTTACAAACTTAATAGTTCAGGAGAGAAAATCTCTAGGGATACGACTCGAGTCGCATTACTAATGTAGGGTAAAATGGGTGCTCCAAAGCCTTTAAAGCTTAGTAATTGCTCTTAGTCATGAAGATATTTAATGGGTTGAATATTCTGATGGGTCTATACACATAAATATGTATGGAACTATGTTTACTGAAATGATGCAAATTACAAACTTGCATGCTATTCTTAACTCCAGGTGCACAAATCAGAGTTTGAGATAAAGGCACTTAACTGTCCTCAAAGTTATGTTAAGGAATAGATAATTGCATTATATATATATGGCAAATCGAATTATTAGACACGTATAACTATTCAAAATCCATGTTCTGTACTGGGGAATTCAATGTTTTGATATTATATATTTAGAATTATATAATTAATAAGATTAATATTTAACATCAACATATTTTAAGATTTTTCCTGTTTTAATTTCTTAGAAAAATATTTGTTTTTCTAACGTTAGTTATATTGAGTATCAGAAAGGTTTCTTTATTTATTTTAATTTTTAAAACATTAAAATATTCAAATCATATATTAAAATGTATTTGTGTTGCTCTTTTTTTTAAATATAACTAGGAAAATTTTAATTTGTTTATAGTAGTGTATTTATGGTATTTATTTATTAAAATAGTGTGTAAATAAAAATAATGAAAATAAATAAAAATTATGTGTAAATTTATTAAAATGTTAGATCAAATACATGAGAGTCATTTTCTTAGTAAGGTGGTTAAAAAACTTATTGTTTTACAAAGTATGCAATCGATCACATTTTTCATTTAATAATAAATTGAAAAATGTGGGAACTTTTTTGACAACTAATTGTCATAAAATCAAACATTTTGAATTTGAATACATAAGTAAATTTACAGTTTGCCTGTAAAATATAAGAAATTTGAGTCAAACGTTAACATTGAACGAAGGTAAAATCCTACCTATTTAAAATTGTTCTCAATATATATAGATCTAAGAAACGCTACATTTAATCTTATGTGGATTTTTATGATAGAAGAAAAAAAGGTTTAATTTTGTGGTTCTAAATTAAGAACTTTTTATGTTATCCTTTGTCATGATGCTTGAAGAAAATTCCGATTTCTTTATCACAATCATTATTATTTTACTTCCCATTCTCTCACTATTTTTATGTTGCCATGGTGTGTTAAAAATCAGAGGCTAATATCTACAAAAGATTTAATAAATTTCAGGTGTTTCTAAAAAGATTTAATAAATTTCAGGTGTTTTCAAGAAATTCTGCATCGCTTATGTATCTCTGACTACTGAAATAAAAAAGAGAATAACGTTGGTTCAAAAAAATTTCGTGATTAAAGCAAAGATCAATGGGTGAGCTCAACTTTTATTAAACCTGGTTTAGCGTACTTAATTGTTTCTGTTTTAGATTTATACAGAAAACTAGACAATATGTTCATTTATTCTAGTTGTTTAAATTGATCATCTGGTCTGTGGTTCGATGGTTTAACAGCCATTTTGGAGAATTTTCAATCCAACATAACTTTAAAAAAGGAACTGTGATGTTTCTAAGGTATCAAGACAAAGGTCTCAACTTGTCCTAGTGGTAGAACTGCTTTTTGAAGTATAAGGTCTTGAGTTTATATATATAATCCCAGTCACTGTTGAGCAATAGGATAGGGATTTTGAGTTTCTGTCCTACGTATGAATATTTGTTGGGGAGGATGCTTGGAAGTTTTCCAAGTTTCTCTCTTTATGGACAAGTGAGTAAAATCAATAATCTATAAGAAAGTTTTCTCAAAAGGCCATATGTGATGGAAATCAAAACGCCATATAACGGCTTTCAGTCGTTACGATGACCCATTAGGATTTATCAATAGATATAGAAATTAGATCTTGGAATCAAGCTTACTTTTTCAGGAATGCAGATGATGGTAATTTTATTTAAAATAAAGATAAATCATCACATCATATAGTACAGTTTTGGAAAATGAAGATATTAAATTGGTAGGTTGATTAGTTATGCTTCCTATATGATACAGATCTCAGTCCTATATGATATGTTTCCAAATGCTCCAGTAAAAGAAATTATAACTTGTAAATCTCCTCCAAGAATCATCAAATATTTGATAATCATATTTCTTGCACAAATGCACCAATAGTTAGAATATTTCATAATTAATCTAAGATATGCTATCATATTGTGAGGTCTGTATTTCTTGTAATAAAGAATAATAATACTTTTTAATCATTACTTTAATATTGTTGACACGATTTTACAGCTTCTGAATGCAAAGAGAATTACATTTTATTATGACCAGTAATTATTATATATTAATATATTTTTATAGAGTCGTTCATATTTGAAAATAATAGCCTATTGCAAATTTTGAGTGGTTTTGAGAATAATCAACCAAACATAAACATTTTGAAACTTTTGATAGCAAAATCTAAGAAAACTGAAATTAATTGAAAAAATACAAAATGTCAAGGCCACAATTTAACAATTGAAAAAAAAAGCCTTAATCATTAATAAAAGGACGTTGTTTAGAAGAATTTAATAATTACAACTATCACTCAGTTGTGAACATTATCAAAGATGATCAAAACATAGTTAGTTCTTATATTTATATTAAAAATCTACACTACTGGCCATTAAAATTGTTACACCAAGAAGGCGACATGCTACAGACGTGAAATTTATACGAAAGGAAGAAGGTGCTGTGATATGGAAATGATTAGCTTTTCAGGGCATTCAGACAAAGTAGGCACCAGTAGTGACACCTACATTGTGTTTAAATGAGGAAATTGTTTAGCCGGTTCCTCATAAATTGCACTTGAACGTTGTTGCCTGGTGAAAAGTTGTTGCAATGCCTCCTGTAAGAAGGAGAAGTGCGTACCAGCATGTTTCTGACTTTGATAAAAGTCGAATCGTAGCGTACCGGTATTGCGGTTTATCTTATCGCAGTATTGCTGCTCGCGTCGGTCGAGATCCAATGACTGTTAGCCGAATATGGAATCGATGGGTTCAGAACTGTAATACGGAAAGCTATGCGGGATCTCAACGGCCACCTATCACTAGCAGCCGAGAAGACAGGCATATTATCCGCATGGACTCTCAGCTCGGAGACCATGACTGCGGTTTCCTTTGACGCTGCGTCATAGACAAGAGCGCGTTCAATGGTGTGACCAACGAAGAACCTGGGCGCCCGAATGGCGAGACGTCATCTTTTCAGATGAATCCAGGTTCTGTGTACAGCATCATGATGGTCGCATCCGTGATTGGCGGAATCGTGGTGAACTCACACAGGCAGCTTGTATTCATCATCGTCATACTGGCCTATCACCTAGCGTGATGTTATGGGGTGCCATTAGATACACGTCTCGGTCACCTCTTGTTCGCATTGATGGTGCTTTGAACAGTGCACGTTACATTTCTGGTGTGTTACGACTCGTGGCTCTACCCTTTATTCGAGCCCTGCGAAACCCTACGTTTCAGCAGGATAATGCCCGACCGCATGTTGCTGGTATTGTACGAACCTTCCTTGATACGGAACATGTTCGGCTGTTGCCTGTCCAGTACGTTCTCCAGATCTTTCACCAATAGAAAACGTCTGGTCAATGGTTGCCGAACGACTGGCTCGTCACCAAACGCCAGTCACTACTGTTGATGAACTGTGGCATCGTGTTGAAGCTGCATGGGCATCTGTATCTGTACATGCAATCCAATCTCTGTTTGGCTCAATGCCCAGGCGTATAACTGCTGTTATTATTGCCAGAGGGGGTTGTTCTGGGTACTGATTTCTCAGGATCTATCCAGTCAAATTTTTTTAAAATTTAATGACTTGTTATTTCTAGTATAATATATTTGTCCAATAAATATCATTTTGTTATCTGCATTTCTTCCTGGTGTAGCAATTTTAATGGCCAGTAGTGTATATTACCTGCATTTTTTGCTTTTTAATATAATGCAACACAATATTCATAACATTACAAGAAACTACGTATCGTTTATATTCAGATATATTCTATTTTATTACTCAAAATGCTTCTTTCATGCTATGGTGAACATATCTTATGGCCAGAATTTGAAATTTCATACTGATTTATTTCTTTAGGACAAGAGATTATGTAATTAAATACGTCAGATAAGTTTATAAGTGATATTAAATGAAATGGTATAATTTTTAATGTGTCAAACATAAAAATATAACAAAAATTTGAAAATAAATATATTTTTATTTTATACTTTGTAAAAATTCATATAAATAACAATATTAAAAATGAATTTAATTATATTCATTTATAAATATTGATATATTGATATTTTTGAATTAATATTTAAAAATATCAATTAATAATTAGCGATAGAGTTTTTACTTTTTTCGTAAAATAATGCTTTTAAATTTATTCAATGATTCATTATTATTCTAAATTTTACTCTCTGATTCTGTGAGCATTCTATGATGGGATCTTAAGTACATTTTAATCATTGTTATTTACTCCGAAAATGATTAAGTAACAGAAAATATTTTGCTTCATTCAAACGTTTCCAGCTTCAGTAATCATAATTCTTCATAAGAATATTTCTATAGATTATTTTTAATTAACTCATTTATTCTCTATTGAGTTAAATTCTAAAATATTTATATTTGTTTAAGCAATTAATTTGAATAAAATATTTTGAGTGAATAACAAATAAAATTTACGTTTATGAATTCAAGAAATTGATTTGAATAGCAGTGTTTCATCAACATACACATAGATTTCCTTTGGGTAAATGTTTAACGAATGATATTCTATCGAAGTGCAAACATGTGTAAAATAGTTCCTTTTTAATGTCTCTGCTTACACAAAAGAAATAGGAAAAAACTAAAGGTATGTGTTCATAAAAAGTTTTTAAGTCAAACACCATTTTTTAAGACAAGAAAATTCACATATTTAAAAACTGAAGCATCACTGAGGAAACCACATAGAATAATATAATTCCATTATCTATATACAGGGGATTTTTTTCTATTAAATTTTTCAAGTTATCTCTTCTTATGATATTTTAAATTTAATTTTCAATGATATTTTAAATGTATGTTAAGGTATATAGCATAAAAATATTTTCAAGCTACATTTTATGCATTTTTATATTTTGGGTATTTTTTTTACTTTGTCCAGTCAAATTTTAAAAATGTCTGGAAGGCATTTTTCTGAATTGGTCACATATTTTTTTTCGAAGTAGTAAACTGATAATTTTTTAATTAATTTTTGAAATATTTTCTTATATGCAAAATTCAGACCTCACTTTTAAAAAGGTAGGTGGATTAATGAAAAGGTAAAGTTTTATAACATTTTTTCCCCCATAGTTTCTTTTTTATATAAACCACTGATTGCTCACATTGAATAAAACTAAGTACAGTGAGGAATAATACAAATAATGCTCTATAAAATAAAATTTAACTTAAATCACAGATTTTGATGATTTTCTATATGCTGCTCATATAATCGAAGAAATTTTAAAGGTTGATAAAGTGTATTAAATATCTTTGAAGAAGGTACATATTATTTTGTTATATATAACTGAAATATTACAAAAAAGTAAACCAGTGGATTTGTATTAAAATTAATAAAATTTATATAGAATTACTTATTAAAATTCAAGTAAAGTATTTTTATGTTGGTGTTTGGAAAAAGAATAAATGATTGCTTAGTTATGTAATTTGATTTTAATTATTTATTGTGTAGTGATGAGAAAAGTTATGGGGTTTTGAAATTTTTTAGGAATTATATTTCTCGTTAGCAAGTTCTTCATAATAAAAATTGCTATTAGCAACCAATAAATTAATAGTTTGTAATGTTTCACTGTGATAGTTATTAATTTTTTGCTGTAGAGTAATTTACAGACAGTTATAAGAAATAAGCATGTTTGAATTTGAGTTGTAACTATTTTCTTCGTTGATTCTTGGAAACGTTAACTACCCAATCACAAATTAAATTTACTCAAGGGAAGTAAAATATTTTTATAAAAATTAGAATAGTTATTAAGATATTGTAATGCATAGTAATCTAATAAGAGCATTAATTTTTACTTGTAACTCAAAATAGCAAGAGAAAATATGAGACAGAAAAGATTACAATTCTTTTGAAAATGGCAGTGAGGTCATAATGTCCTGAAAAATAAGATAATTGGTAAATCAATATAGTGAATTTGACAGCATTTAAACTCTAATTAAATTATCATTTAACTAAGTGAACTGAATTTGCTCTTAACGATTAAAAGACATACTTAAGTGAATTTGTTGTTCTTTTTAAGTTAAGTGGAAATGAAAATAAAGTAAGCTTCATTAAGACATAAAAATCGAAAGACTAATTAACGCGTGCTTTCTGCGAAAAAGGCTCAAAATTATTAAATATAACTTTTTGTTATTCGATTCACATGGAACAAAATTAAATACAAAATTTTCATCCTGATAAAAAGAATTTTATCAGAATGGAAATTTTGTATTTCATATTAAAATTTTTCAGTATGTCTTGTAATTTTAAAAAGGATAAATATATAAAAGAACACTAGCAAATGCCTCTGCTATTTCAAACACATTCCAAGCATTTTTAAATAGATGACGAACGAAAAAAGTACAATTCATTTGATTAAATTCTCTGCAATCTAAATATGTTCTCTGCATTCAGAAAAATCTATTCATTTAATAAATAAGAATATTAAAATCTAATAACAAAGAGTACTGAAATACAATCACATTTTCTTTTTGATGATCAATTTAAATTTAGCATTGTAACAGAGTGTTAAGGTATAAAATTTCGAATAAAATATTCTCTTTTTCAAAAATGAAGAAAAATTATTAAAAATGTATTCGAAATAACCCTTAATTTCTTTTGGAATTATAGAGAAATAAACACTGAATTTTCAATAAATAATGTATAGAATTCTTGATACGCAAAATAGATCAGAGAAATAATATAAATATTCTACAAGAAATATTTTTCCTTTCAGTTGGGCAATTTATATGGATTCGATTTCGTTACTGAAGAAGTTCGAATATTTTCACGCTTTTATTGACAAATGCAAGAATCTTTTCATAGCTATACAACTATATGCCATGTTTTTAAATCTGCTATTTTAGAACATGTTTTTGCCATTAAAGCTATTTATTTTCAAAATGGTTGCTTGTATCTACTGTTGAACAATACTTTATGTTTGCTTTAAAAGAACTATTTATTTAATTCTTTTACTAGTCTGAATAGGAATATATATATATATATATATATATATATATATATGTATATCTATATATATATATATATATATATACATATATATATATATATATATATATATATATATATATATATATATATATGTATACACATAGTAATTTTTTAAAATAGGAATTTTTTTCTTGGCTGAAAAAGTGTCCAGTGAAGTTTATGTATTATAAAATTTGGTAAATTTGGATGTCATTATCATGATTGAACAGAGGTTATTATTTAAAAAATTAAAAAGTTTGAAGAAATGAATCAATTGATTGACTTCTTCAGACTGAGATAATCTTCGAAACGTATGGATATTTAAATAAATGGGGTAAAAAAAATAA
>JAPDSC010085177.1:6855-17370 GCA_026290005.1 Latrodectus geometricus | reverse complement strand
ACACTAAAACGTCTTCATCGAGCTTTAACTCAAAATTTGCATTTGTTATTCTCTTCTTTGATTTGATGCCAAAAGTTCTTATACCATTATTTTATAAAACATTCTAGCAGTATATATATATATATATATATATATATATATATATTTACTTGTAATTATGATTTCGAACATTACAGTAAGACAAATTATGTTATTACAGAGAATTGTTGTTAAATTCATGCAAATATGACTGCTTGCATGAAATATATACATATATTTTGAATGAAATGGTTTTATTTAATTTTGAGTTATTAGAAATATATTTAATGTAAAAAAAAAAAAAGTCTTATTAAAATTGACTGCTAAGAAATTAAACGTTGAAGAGGAATTTAGAGAGTTTAGTAGAATTTATTGCAATTATCGTATACCTTTTTTTCTTAATGTAATTTGAATGTAAAATCCAAGTTTTCCCAAAACTTCTGCAAATAAATGAAAACCATTAAGAAATTCAACTAAATAATATTATATAAAAGAAAAACGATTTTTAATTAAATAACACATTTTTCAATGTATGTTTAAAATGAAAATTAATGACATTATTTTATCAAACTCATTCATGTTATATTCATGGATTTTTTTTTAATTTAAAACTTTAAACTATGATTGAAAAAAGCTTGAAAATTATGAATATATATGATTTTAAAAAATACAAGAAACATATTTATCTTATTTCCTTTATAAATCAATCATATAGTTCATTACTAGGGATAAAAAAATATTTTATCTATTACATTTTCTAACTTCCGCATAAAATATTTTAAAGTATAATGTATTAAAAGTGTACATATGCACTTAAAATGCTACAGCATATATTAGCGCAGTGTTGTGTCAAATGCTCTATTTATTGATTGTAAACGAACCATTCGTCATTGGCGTAATACACTTTTTTACTTAGCCAAGGATTTTTAAATTTAACTTTCCTTGTAACTTGATTAATCGATGCGCAATTAACCTTGCGTTGGTCATCACTTAACTGGGTAACAAACTTCTCGTTATAAAAGAGACATTAATCCTTCTGCAGATAAAAAAAATGAAAAATTAGATCATAAAATTTTAAACTCACTCTACCGTTTTAAAAATTACTCTAATTAGGTACTACTCCACGCCATTACTTAACATAAAAAATTTATCAGTTAGGCTTATTGCTAGATAAATTAAGTAAAATTATTAGAAAACTTTTAGCTGCCTAAATTTTTAGAACCAATGTATGTATATATTTTTAATTTAAAAAAATGTTATTTTTATACATGTACATTGTCATAGAATAAAGTAGGAATGAAATTTTGTTCTGCAGTTGGATCATAATGAAAAAATAACGAAAATGAATTATAAATAAAAATAATTTTTTGAGAAAAATTTTCTTGATTCACAAAATAATCAGATAGACTATCAAATTTATATCTTCAATTAAGTATAATCTTCAAGATTAAAAACTTACCATTGCCATAGGATATATATATATATATATATATATATATTCTGAAGTAGAATGCCATATACTGATCATGGAACATTTTAGATTTCATTATTTATGAAAAGAGATGATATCTGTTGAATTTATTTTTCACATTATCGCACATGTTTCCTATGTGGTGAAGTTCAAAACACTTCAGTAAGGGGAGAAGGAGTTATATAAACAACCAATTTTGAAATTTTGTATACATATGAATGCGATGTAAATTTGTTTTACCACCAATGAATTATCCACCACCATCAGAGTAAACATGTAACGCTGTAGATTGCACTTGTTTTGCAGCTTATCTTCGTATATAATAGATGTATATTTACTCTTGAAAACACTAGGACACCACTTCTATGTTGACAGAATATGTCCATATCATTATATTCCAACATGCTTGCTAATATTTAAGAACAACAATTTGCAGATCGTAAAAAAGGGAAAATATCAATCGAGGTCTTCACGAAGTTCTCAAAATATTCGATGATTTTCCTCTGTGCATAGTAAATGGTAGCGTAATCCATCTGACTACATTATCCCTTTTTAATTATTACATATATTTTACCTAACATCACTGAAATCAAATTTTTGATTTTAGACAGAAATTAGTAATTTTTTCACAGGAAAATATTACTAATTTATTAAAATGAATATACTGGAGACCATGTATTCATTTTAATTCTTTAGGATTCTCAGTGCATGGTTCAAACTAAAATTTACTTCTAAGAATCAACATTATAAAGCTTTAGCCAACCCACAGTTTTTTAGGTCAGGTCTATGCATTCTTATTCCAACTTTTAAAAAATATTGATATGACTACTTCTGAGAATCTAGTTAATTGGCTGTAGTTGTAATCGAGACATTTACTATAAGCTTAGTAACAATTTGTCCTCTTACTAGTGGTTTCATTTTTTTCATTGTAATTCCGTTATTGTAAAATGCTCCAGTACATATTTCTTATTGTAGCATATTGACGATGCGTAATCTATGTGTGTGTCTTAAAAATTTATTTACTTTATTCTAGCAAGAATTTAGGTAAAAACTACAAAGATTTCTACAATACCGAATGTATCTAAATTTATTTATATTATAAAATTAAACTATATATTATAGTTAAACTCAATTATGATTAAAATGTGTTTTTATCTAAAATATAAATATCAGTAAATGTTTTAATAATTATATTTATTCTTGTGTATGTGAAAATGCTTTAGATGTTAATCTTGTCAAAAATTTAATCTTCAGATATACGTTTATATTTCCGTTAAAAAGAAACATTTGTTTTAATGAGTAATATATTTTTTTTAAATTAAAAAAAAATAATATGTTGTTTTAATAACATGGATTTGTATCCATTTTTTCCACCATATTGGTTGCACATAAGGAGTAATTCTGTTATTAAAATTAAAATGCGTTTCATTAAATCTTTTCTTATATAATTCGTAATATTTGACAATTTGTTTAAACAGTTTTTAAAGCCTTTAGTAGTCTTAAGCAATTGTATCTGTTACTTAACTATAAAAACAATTTGATAGGTACTCTGAAAAGTTTATTACTTGGAGTTATAATGGGCAGATATTTGGTAAGTGTTTTAGTTATATTGCACTTCTGTATGTTGAAATAGCTTCTTTTTTATTTTCTTTATGTTGATTTTTAAGAAACTTATACACAATTACTAATGAAAGATAAAATTAAGGAGTTTATTCCTTAATTTTATGAAAAACATACTTCTATGAAAAACATACTTACAAATAACGGGCATTACTACAACAAGCACATTATAAGGAGCTTTATTTAGAAAGATCAACATAGAACTTCTGCTTACTTTTATATTTGGACAAACAACCAACGCTACTTGAAATTTAGCTCTTTTTCTTATTTGGAAATCTTAGGATTTCTCTCTATTAATATAAGCCT
The DNA here is from genome assembly GCA_026290005.1 of Latrodectus geometricus. NCBI lineage: Eukaryota > Metazoa > Arthropoda > Arachnida > Araneae > Theridiidae > Latrodectus > Latrodectus geometricus. The sequence continues at coordinate 13,955 of JAPDSC010085177.1, read as the reverse complement.
CATTCTTTATGTCATCTGGGAAGCTGAATTAAAACTTGATGGGATTCTACTTTCACAAGATTTTTTGAATAGTTTACAGAAAAATACTGAGGATTCAAAATTAGCCCTGGAAGCTATAAATGGGATTCCAATAATCTTCCTTAAAGATTTACACTGATGGTAGCAGAGGTGATGAGTAAATTTTTGGCAGGAGTGTACATTCCAGCTTGCACTGGTTCTGTGGAATTTAAAGTAAAGAGGCTCGTTTTTTTCAGTTTTTAGATCTGATTTTATTGGTAACTGTTGGGGCTTACAATTCGTGCATCAAATAACGACGGCTGTATGATGCCTGGATTTTGAATAACAGTTGGACTTCAATGCAACAACTATCTAACTGGACATTGATAGGGGACAAGACAAGACTGGACATTTTAGATCTTTTCGTCCAACATTCTTCTGATCACTCTTTTAATGGATCTCATCTCATGTTGGGGTCAACGGAAATGAAAGGAAAGATTACCTGACCAGGACTGCTGCTGAAGAGGGAGTGGGCCCAGGTAGCGCTTTCTCATATAGCGAGATCTCCTTCCTTAGGAAGATGGAATTAAACTGATTCATATAGATTCATTTAAATAGCCTGTATTATTTTGGAAAATACATGAGCTGGTCTTTTTTGTTTTCACCTACAAAATATCAAACAGCTTTTTCGAGTTTCATGAGCTGCCATGTCCCAGCATTCACTTTTCAGCAGGGATAGAAAATCTTCCCAGAGTGCCTTAAGTCCATATTTTAATCCGATTTTAGCCCGATCCATATTTTAATTTGCTTGGATTTTAAAACTGACAAGTTATTTCAGGATCAGCTATTATTCTTAAAAATTTTGTATATTTTTAGATTTATAGCGAATGTCTAACAAAGATAGACAATCTAGAATTAGAAACAACACCATAAGTTCATAGAAAATACAGTGATCAAATGCGTACTGTTAAAATTATTTTTAAATGATTAACATATTAAGGAAAATTAAAAGGTTATATCAAACATCAACTATGGTAAACATTTATTTTACTAATGCAAACATGCAAGAAGTGTTTGCCTGTAAAAAATGATTTCTACAATATACATCAGCATTAATTTTTTTAATTGTTTAGTTAACTTAAATGTTAATATTTATTTCGAAAGAATGGAAAATATAGTTTGGATACTATATTTTAGTTTCATTACATAAACACATATTGTGTACTATATTTTATATTTTTCGTAATAGATTTCCCATTTACGGATAAAATAAGATCTGAAAAACTTGAAGTTGCTATAAGATAAATACTGATAATGTTAATTTAGAGTAAAAAGTAATATCTTTAAAATCCTTCATCTTTGTGCAAAATACATGATTTAATGTATTTTTATATAGATGATTTTCATGTTGACGATGTAGATGTATTTTGATGTAGATGAGTGCTGAAGCTGATTTTTTAATATTACTTAATGAATAAAATTTACTAGATAGTTAGATTTCAATCAAATTGTGTCTTTTGATATTTACAATGCATTATTTTGGCAGAAATACAGTGAACTTAAACAAAGAACTACGTAACGTTGAAAGATTTTTAGTATAAATATTAAACAATCAATTTACCAGTTTTTGTTGCAATATAAAGTTTATCAAAGAATTTTAATTTAAAATGTGGTAAATTGTAAAAATTAAACTGTAAAAATTATTTAAAAAAATAGTAAAAAGAATAAAATTTAATAAAAAATGATGGTTTTGAATTTATTTATTCTTTATTGTTATAAGCAATTTTGGTTAAATCATTATGTTGTGAAATAAGTTTTGCAAATTGTATACAACTAAATTACTAAAAAAATATTTAGGTAACGTTTAATACATTTGAAGCACATATTCATAATATTTTTTTAATTAGAAAAATGACGTCCATGTAAAATTATACACACGTATTTTAATGTAGATAACATATTTTTTCTTGTCATTTGTTTATCAATAAATAAAAGTTATTACTGAGAATTCATTTGATATTACTATTTCAATTATTATACTATAATGAAATGTAAAATGAATAAAATAATTATAAAAATATCATTAAAAGAAATTGCTGTTAAACGTTATTTTTGCTATCAAATATCTCCAAATGCATAAAGAAAATTAATTCTTTGCTTTTCTAATTTTATGCAAGTTTAATCAAGTCATTTTGAAGTTTATCCACACATCCTTATTTTACCTTCATTATTCGAGATTCTGAAAAAGATTTCAGGAAAATCAAACGTAGAATTTCAAAAATGTGAAGAAATATGAAAATAATTGAGAGAAGAACATTTTGATAGTATGTAAATAACAAATTCTGTAAAACATTTTCTTCCCATTACTGAATAATTTTGCAAATGATCTCGTTAACTCGAATCGTTAAAAATGGAAAAATGGATTTAATGGTGCTGATTCTTAGGCGCATTTATGTCATGCTAACTTAGTGGTAACTAGACTGAGTGACATGGTGATTAATGAATGTTGTTGTTAATGAGGAGATATGATAAGGCATACATATGGCTTATGATGAAATGATTAGTAGCTATGAATGAGTATATTTTAGAGAATTCTGATTTAATAATTACCTCATTTTTTTCAGATTCAAATGAACCTTTCCTAAATTAATTACTTAAAAAATATTTATTTTTAGATTATAACCTTAAAATCATACGCCTGATGAGGACAATTATTTGAAATAAAGTGATTTTATTTGCTTCATATGTTAATATAAATTAAAAAATTTAAAACAGTATATATTAACTGCTTGTTCATAGAAAACACAGTAGACTATTTGTATTTTGCTTGTATTTGAAGTAAAAAATGTGTATAAACTATTAATATTATTTCTAATGGCGGGCACTTTTGAGCAAATAAGTACATTAGCCTATTTGCCACAACATGGCAGAAAACCACTACTTATTTTATCGTTACCTGGTGGGCACCTGTGAACCAAGTCACGGAGATACAAGTAGCATCGCCCACGACACACCACCACAAATCCGTTTATAGGGCGTGCCACATTCATCCATCATCTGAGGAAAGCACAAGAAACGGAAAGAGAGAGAAAGTACATCAATGCCCGAGCCGCGATTCGAATCCAGGTCCTCCCCATACGTAGTCAGTTACGCTAGCCACTGGACAGGTTGGGTGGCTGATTTGACAACAAATCGCTTTTAAAAAATTGCAAGCTTATATTGATATTATTGAAGTATTTCAATATAAATGTCAAAAAATTGGACAACCATTATGTAAATCATAGAAAATTTTTGTACATTAAAGAGAGTTACTTTAATAAATATCGGTTAAAATTTCCAGATATATCTTTATTGTATTTATTATTATTTGTTCGCGTGTTTTATCCAATTTTTCCTTAAAAAAATCCTGATTTTAGGGCCTTCATCCTTTTTAGTCATTCTTTTTCTGAAAGCCAGTTTAGACACTTGACATTTCAAATAAAATAAGCATTTGAATTGCTTTAGAAGAACAACTTTGGTTAATTTATTTTGTATTATAACTTAAAATATAAAAATATCATTTTTCGTTTACATTGAAAATGCGAAGAAACACTTTATATATTTTCTAATAAAATATTTAAGTAATGTAGCACTTAAAAATATAAGTTTAGTTTTATATTTAAATATTCATGCTTTTGAAGCAAATGTTGAATATCCTTTATTGCTAAAAGCATTTTCTTACATTTTTAAGGAATCATATTTTTAAGGAAAAATATTTAATCAATATGCAATAATTTATAACATGAACAAAATAAACACTATCTTCGTGTTAAAATACATATTTACTTTATATAGGATAACAATTTCCATTCAGAATAGAAATCGAGAAATATATTTATTAATTTAAACCTTTTCTCGTCTTATTAATATTGAATACTGCTTCAATTTAAAAAAAATAAATTTACTCAATTTTACATATTTCTATCTATTACTTATCTTTTTCATATACAATTTATTTTTCATTCACAGCATTATTATTCAAATACTCCTTCAGATAAAGTAAATGCATTTTCTATTTCTCATGTGATGAAAGCTAATAAATTAGAAATCATAAGTGAATTGCAAAATTTGTAACTATGTATATAAATAATATGTGAAGTTAAGAAATAACTAACTGGAAAGTTTAAAATTTCATTTCTAAGTCAATTGTCAAAATGTTTTTACCATTAAATGAAATAACTGCTTGAAAAATTATGTTTATGTTCAGTGTATTTTAATATTTAATTCAAGCATGTTTTCTAGAAATAGTTTAAATATTCAATGAAAATTTCTGCAAAAATTACATAAAATAAAGCTAACTGTTTCAAAAAAGCTTCTTTTTTTTCATTTTTAAATACTCTGAGATAAGAAATAGCAGAATCATTAAGTAATGTTTTTCTGACCAGTTGTAATTATTATGTATTCCTTTTCCAGTTGTAATTTTCAAAAGAAAAAAAAAATTATAAAACATAAAATTTTTCCACGAAGAAAATTTTAATGATTAAAACAATATATGAAAGGAAAGAAGCAATAATTTCATCTTAAAAAAACAATAATGAACCTCAAGTTATTACTAGTATATTGAAATTTGAAAAAATAACTGTAAAAATTCTAAAATATTGCTACACCCTGTAATTGAGTAATTTGAATGGTGATCGAAACAGAAATATTCCTTTAATATTAATTGAGGAGGATGAAATAGCTAATTAAATTCTAAATAGTGAAAGTATTATATTTTAATATATTCCATTAATAGAAGCCAGTTATATGTATTTATAAATGATAATCACATTTTATCATGATGTGAAAGAGCTCATTCATAATTTATGCTCAATTTAAGATATGCAGCAATACATATTCCTTCATTTTATTTAATGAATAAATATATTTAAAATATAGTAAATTAATATATATATATATATATAGTAAATTAATATATATATATATAGTAATATATATAGTAAATTAATTTCATTAATAAAATATTTTATTCATTTTTACTAATTGAATACCTTGTAAAGTTCATGAAAATTTATATTAATATGAAAAAAAAAATTGAAAGCATTATCTATGGCATATTAATGTCTTACGATTTTACGGAATGGCGCAAAATAATATATATTGAATGATGATATATATTGCATGGCTGGAAAGAATATACAAAAAGTGTGGTAGTGTATTAAATTATCTTCAAAAATATTTGTTATTATGAATTTGAAAACACATTTACAAATTTTTAAACGTGGTAAAATTTGCTTTGGACCAAAATATATTAATGACCAATCGTTTACTAAAACCATTGCTTGAAATATAATTTCTAATAAATATATTATTTTTACTCAAAATAATGAAAGTAATTTATTAATTCTAATTTTATCAACGTAAAAAATCAACATAAAAATAAATTTTTATTTTAAAAAAAATTATTTATCAACGTAAAATATATTTATTATCAATGAAAAAATAAATCTTTTACGTTTATAAGGTTATAATTATTTCTTACTGATTTTTTTCTTAAATATAAATATTATGTAACAGAAAGGGTTTGAATTAATATGCTAAAAATTCTACAATGAAACAATTTTTCTGAGACAAGTTTCTGTAGTGTTATTAATCACGATATAGCAGGAACGACTTCCTAATTATGTCAACAAATGATATATGAAAAATTAATTCTCTTACACACAGTATAGAATATTTTTCAAAGTATAATATCAATTATATAGTTAAAAAACGATATTAAATTTTAAAAAAAAAATGAGTGTCCGATGAAATTTACCATTACTTTTTTGCGTCTTCAAATTTATAATTCATATGTTTGTAAATTTTAACACAAATGTTTGATTAGATATAACATTATTTTATTGTATAGTTATGTATGTGATGACGTAATTGAATGAAATAATATTAATCTAGATCACTTAGCTGGAAAAGTAAGAAAATAAAATACAAAAAAAATGATTTTTTTTTGTACAAATCAATACAAGTCAATATTTTATCATAATTTTCACCAATAAAATAAAAGTTTTCCTTAAAAATGATTGAAATGAAAACGAAATATTTTAAATAGCAACAACAAACGTAATTTTCTCTTCATTTTCCAAATAAAATTTCTAAAATTCAAATTTTAGTACTGATAATGAAAGAAATTTCAATTGTTGAAAATTTCTCACTCCAAATTAAAAGGAAAGTTGAAATAATATTTAATAAAATGTTATATAAGTACTTTGATTCACTAAGAAATAATTATAAATTACTGAAACTAAATAATTTACTGTACAATTTCAAAAAATATCAAATTGTTTATGCTGCATAAATTTATTTCATTTATAAATTATAAGAAAATATTTTAATTAGTGTACATCAAACAGCATTAACAAGTTGATAAAAGGACTTAAAGTTAAAATGCCTAATTTAAGAGATATACTTTCTTACTTTGTTAGGAAATTGATATTTATTATATATTCTTTATAATAATTTTACTCTAATAAATAATAATTTCTGACTCTTCGCATAAACTAAAATTAATGCTTAGACTCTCTTTTAAATTTACATCATCTAATAATTTCCTAAAGAATTTCCACAGAATATATTTTCTTATACTTTATATTAGTTGGCAATGACTATTTTATAATTAAATGCAAATAATTAAATGACTCTGAAATAAATATTCAATTAATTTTCTTTAAAATTTCATAATTTTCAAATATTATATATTTATTTTTGTTTTTGATAAATGCACACACATACGAAATTTTTCAGAATATTTATTGTTAGTTTTAATGGTACACATAAGTATTCGAGCAAAAAATCATTTTTTAAGTGAATTTTGCTTATGATAAAAAATTAAGAATAGGTATTTTTTCTGAATTTAATTAATGAAAATGTAGTTCTCCTTCTGTAGTATAGGTTAACAATAAAATTCAAAAACAAATAAAAATTAGATGTATATTTGTAGTACCATGGTATGTTATAAACAGAAGTTAAACCTATTGAGATCTAAAATTAACAATCACGTTTTCAAAGGTTAAATATTTATAAGAAATAATTCTAACTCAAATTTTATCAGAAATAAGAGTAAGCTG
>JAPDSC010085173.1:53356-71206 GCA_026290005.1 Latrodectus geometricus | reverse complement strand
TATTTAAACAAAAACAAGCTTGAAAACTTGGATAACGAACAGCTTACTAAAAAACGAGTTGGAAAATTTATTTTTTTCTGTATAAATGTTTGAGAAAAAAAAAACAGTGCAGTTAATGTCATTCTACACTTAAAAGAAGAAAATATTGTGTCACCCCAAAATAATTATAACATATTCAGTATTAATTTAATGGATTTATAAATTAACTTTACAATATATAAACTATTAGTAGGTAAAAAGTATATAAGTTTCATTTCTTATCCGTAAAATTAAATAACTACATTTACATCGGCAAAAAATTCTACCACCAGCCAAATGCACATGGCCAATGGATGAACATATGTGGGTTTTTTCAGCAATTAATGGGCTGTTGTGGTCATCCTACGTTGGATCATCAGATACCGCATTTCCGGCTCAGCATCAGTGACCGCAAACTTTTTATTGAGGAGATGAAGAGTATCAATAAGCTTGTGAGGAGAGAGGATGGACACTTTTGCTGGACATCTATCTTTAAATGAGTCTTGAATAATTTCAATGCATTAAATTTCACTTAAAAACAAAATTATTTTACCTTTAGCATTCATATAACTTTAATGAAATCTATGATGTATGTATTTTAAAATCCAGTGTATATAGAGTAAAATACATTTGCATAAGTTCAAAATTTTAACGCAATCTTCACGTAATGTAATATCAGAATATCAAAAATAATTATAATTTAGATAACCGAAAAACTGGAGCAAAATTTTAGGTCATCAACTCTTAAATATAAAAAACAAAATATATTACAATAATTTTTCATTAATACTAAATGCACAAATTTTATTATAAATATATTTAATATAAGTTTAAACAAACAAGTGCATAATTAGAACTAAATTAACTGCTGCAACAACTTATGACTAATATTTTTATTTTAAGTATGCTATTACATGGGAAACATTAAGAAAAAATCCATTCTAAACAAATCATTACAACTATATAAGAATACATGAAATATTTAAAAATTTAAAATGCAGATTTCCAATTGATCAATGGTTAGCTCACACATTTAGTAAATTAATATTATGAAAACATGATCATTTGAATAATCAAATCATCAATCTTTATGCATTACATGTCTCAGTAAAAAGTTGTGTTAAATTAATTTTAAAAGTTATGGAAATTAATACTTTGAACAAGTGCATATTTATACTAAATTAATCCGTCTAAACGTATCCAGCAGTAAATAATCAGAATAAGATGTAACAATTTTTGTGTTAATTTCACACACATAAAAATTTTAAAGGAAGTGTAAAATATTAGTTTGTAGTTAAAAACTTAAATTTGAATGAGTTGAATTCGTTAAACAAAAGTATGTATGTACAAATGCAGTTGATTTTATTAACCAGCTTATTTAAAAGTCAAAATATCAGCTTGTTTAAAAGTTAAAATTTTAAATAAAACGCTTGCATATAATTAGCTTCAAATATTTACATTGAACAATGGACCTTAATTGAATTTAGAACAAATGATCTTGTTACCTTTATATATATTTTCTGGAAATATATACTGTGCTTGAAATTTCGAATATTTTAGAAGGATTTAAAAAGAAATTACTTATACAGAAAATAAAAAAAATGTTCTAAGATCATGTTTATATTTCCTTGCTTAATACTTTCAATTTTGATGTAAACTGTTGCAAGTTAAAGGTATGTGACAAAGCATATTTATTTAAGTTATTTAGACCTTTTTCTCTTGAATAAAAAACTACAAATTTATTCAAATGCATAAAAGAATATATAACTGTTTATATAAATTTTATATATATTCACTATTATTTTGAGTATATTTAAAACAAATTATAAATTGCCCTTTTTTATAATTGTTTATTATTTAATATAATATTGTTAATAAATTGGTATTAGTTTATATTAGAATACTTTGGTAATATTCCTTATTTTTACGTTAATAATAGGTGATTACTATAATTTTTATCAAAATAAAACGTAATCGCAAATAGTAAATTTGTCGTCTTTAATATTCCAAAATATTATTTTATTATATTTAAGGAGAACTTGTGTATACACAAAATACAAAAATAAAATAATGAAGATTAAAAATAAAAATGTTAATTTACCATATAAGTCTGAATAAAATATGAGAAAAAATATCTCTAAAACTTTTATTCAAAATTTTTACCGTTTAAGCTTTAAAATGGCCAGCCTTCGTTTTTAAGAATATTAAAAAATTTAGCACTTGCAAAATGTTTGATAAAATCCTGATACTCATGCAAAATTAAAATCGAGATTATTTAAAACATTAAATTATTTAACATTATTAGTGGAATTGCTTTAAAGATATAGTTCTTAGCTCGTATGTTAGTTTCTTAATAGTCTCAGCTGTGATATATTGTCTTAAGTACATTAACTTAGTTAATCTGCCGACAAAGTTAATGAAGCAAGAAAGTCAGCATCCTTGAAAGTCGGCCACTGGGTTCTCTCCTTTATTCCCGTAAATTACTTTTGTTTTTCAGCCACAAGAGCTCTGACAATATTGCATGAAACAAAGTAGCAATGGTGTAAAACTTCTGAAATATTTCAGTGGTTAAATACTTCTCTTGGTGAAACAGTAATTTAAAACAACTCTTTAAAAGTTGATCTAGAGATTACTTATTAATTAAATTTTTCCCTTGTTCATTTAATCAAGTTTTTATAGTGATTAATCAGTTTACATAGAAAAAATGAATGTTAGATTTAAAGTGACACAAAACCAGTTATATATAATAAATTATCTGCCAATATTTAAACTAGCATAATGAAAAGCTGAAAAATAGAGTTAAAATAGTTTTTGAACATAAAACTCTTATGTTGATAAAGTTGATAAAAAGGATTTGCAAGAAGTATCTTATTAAATTTTTCATCCTTTTTAAAAAAATTCTGATCAGTTTCAATTTTTTCAAAGGAAATACTGCAATGTTAGAGGTAGAAGAAAATAATGCACAAACACCAATTATCAAAAATGTGTTTTCCAAGATTATAAAAATCTCATTAATTTTTATACAATTATCAGTATAATTTATATGCAGATATTACAGTATTTTACCAAACTGCAAGTAATATTCATAATATTTGGATGAATTATAGTTAAAAAAACTATTTTGCAATATATTTCGATTTCTTTCTTATATTCGATTTTGCAAAATTCCTTATAAGAAGACGTTAAAAGATCCTGATATTCATAAAAGACTTATTAATAAGTCATGGAATCCAACTTCAATTCAATATTAAAGTCACTATATACTGAAGAAATAATTAAGGTAGTAAGACAATGAGCTGTTAAACAATTTATCAGTTAAGAAATGAAACTCTCTGAATGAAAAATATTAATGAAGTATTTTTAAATGTTTTACTTTCATCTACTCTACAACTTGCAGGTAGTTTTAACTAAAGTTTGATGAAATTAAGGTTGAAACATGAGAAATTATTGGAGATAGAATGCTATGAGAAAATACATTGTTATACGATGTCGGAATTTTATATAATAGTTCATTTGCATCTCAAATTATGTTTTGTCCTTATTTCTGGCATTTTTGAAAATTAATATTGTCTCATCATGAAATGTGTCTTTAAATGTTTATTGTTTTCTCGATTTTCAAAATTGACACATCAAATAATTTTCAGAAAACATGTTTCATAATTGCAGTAAAAATTCAGAAATAACATGCTTTGTTATAACACACAGATAGTTATTAGACCAAAATATATGGATGAAGCAATTAATGATACAATATCTATATTGTGTATAAATAAGACATCTCATGGGGATTTTTGTTTTCAAATATAATTGGATATAGGTTTAGTTAAGAATTTTGATGAGAATTTAATCATCTACATAAGTAGATGAATAACTTTTCATAAAAAATTGTTTTGTTGATTTCTAAAATTTTGATTTCTGTTAATTAGTACTTATTTTTTTTATATAAGATTGATTTTAAATCACTGGGACAAAGAATGTCATACTGTATAACGTCTAAAATGTTGTAAAAATTGGTAAATAAATTTTTGTCTCTGACTCCAAAAGTGATTTTTTTTCCTGGACTAAAAAATTTTACAAGTAACATTGACATCCAAATCATTACTAGATAAGTTAACCAAATATTTGAACAAAATTTTACTTTATTAAAATAAAATCCTTTGAAAGTGTCTTCCGAAGTTTTAATTTTTCCCTGAACCTAACTGCAATACCACACAACCTTATACTGTAGACATTTAGGAAATACTGAGTACAAATGCAAAATTCTCATTAGGATAATCTACATTGTTCGAACAACTTCAAGTCATGAAATACTGTCAAACTCTGCGTAATTGAGAGGAGAATTCTTGGTTTTCTTCTATTAGAGGAGAATATTTGACACTGATTTCAATCCCAATTGCTAGATTAAGGTGTTATAAACATTTAAATTAATATATTATAATTATGTAACCTCTGATTAATCATAAAATTTTATTAATATGTAACCTCTAATCAAATTATTCCAGAAGGTTCCTTTTTTATGAATGGTGAAGAGGTGATCCTGAAATATAAAAAATTGCTTCTCTCCTAATTTTAGATGATGTTAATGGTAATTGCAGTTGCACACTGTCGTTGATGTTAAAAATCTCACTTCCATATTAGCTAAGTGTGTATAATAATTATTGTAATTTCAGTTGCTAAATTCAATTCGAAACAATTTTATTCGTCTATCAATTTGTTCTAAATTATTTTGATTTTTTTTAAATATATTTCCTAAAATCATAGTCCATGTAACTATGAAAACAATAAGCCATTTATGTACAAATTTTACATTTATATTTAAAAGATGGCACTTTAGAAAACAATTATAATTTATAGACAACGGGATTTTTTTTCACAATATTTTCGTTTTATATGAGAATAGAGATTTGCATAGGAAATTGAAAATTGAATTTTAAAATTGAATTTTACATTTATATTACAAGAACTGTATTTTTATCATACAAAATTATAACTTCCCTTATAGGAATGTCTGTTGATAAAACATGTATAGGCCACTTATTATTCATAAAATTTAATTGCGCAAACAAAATTAAATTTAAAAAATAATTTAAAAAATAATCTAATTTATTAAAAAATAATAATTTAATTAATATATTTAAAAAACAATTTAATTTTGTTATTTATTTATTCTAAAATATTTTGATAAAAATATCGAATTTTTATTAATGATAAATTATTGACGACCGCAGTAAACTATGCGATAAAAATAACACGTGTTTGGTAGAATTACATTTTATTGTGCATTTGCATAAAAAAATAAAAAAAAACACAATTTTCCATGAGTAAAACAAATAGTTTCCTTAAAAGTTCCCCTCTAGAATGTATTATTGTTTCATAGCCGGCCTGCAATATTGAACAAATTTGAGGAATGAAGCATTTAAATTCTTAATTTTGACCGCATAATTTTGTTGTACCGTAATCATTAACAATATAACCATCATTTACTAACCATATTCATGATTTTTTTTTATCAAATATAAATTGAAATATCTATGCAGAAAATCTGCTAGGAAAGAAAAATATTTATAAAAATGCTAACTTGCTATAAATGTAACTTGCTATAAAATCCCATTAGGGAATTATATAATTAATTATTATTATAAATTATTATAGCAAGTTACAAAAATTTTATATTTTTCATTATTATACTGCCATTAAATGATGACTGTAAAATAAAATACAAAAAAATAATTTTTTCATATTTGTTTTTTATTTTAAATACGAATCAGACGCTTTATAATGTTAAAATAAGTTCGAAAGAGAAATTCACACAAAGAAATTAAATTGTAAACATCACAGACTTCAGATTTTCTTTAATATATGACAAAAGAATTCTGAACATTTTTTTGAAAGTGAATGTCATTATTTCTTAATGGTGGTTGTTATATATACGTTTCCTGTTCTGGTTTGCATGTTTAGACTTTCTTATAAAATTCAGCTTTCAAGATTATTTTTATATTTCCCTTAGTATAAAAATTAACAAGATAAGTTGTAAATATTTTCCAAAACATTTTTGGGTCAAGTTCAATAATTTTTAAATATTGTGTAAGGGAAATTAGGTACAATTTTAAATTATTTAAGTAGACTTTTGACTAATGTGTACGGATTAATTTTAATGCACTCGTATCATATTATTTTTTCTAGGTTTATCATGATTCGATTTTTTTTTTGTAATTAAAAACAGAATGGTATTTTATTTCCTTTCGTACGTAAGCCAACACGATTACAACAAATTCTGTTTTTTTATTACCGAGAATATTTCATTGTTTTCCCTTATGCTTTTAAATTTTTCTGACATGCATTAAGATATTTAATTATTTAACAAAATGTAATTCTATGAGTTATGATAGATGGTTTTGAATGCTTTTTGAAAAGTCCAATATTTTTCTATTGTATATTTAAATCAAGAAGCATCCATAATAGTATTTCAGAATTGCGAAGAACTCATGATTTTTACTTTGATTTCTTAGTATTTCAAATTAACAGTTCCAAAAGTTTTGATTTCCTCTTGACTGTAAATAACTACTTAAATAAACTTTTCCTTATAATCAACTTCGTATTTTTCTTTTTTAATTTATTCTGATATTAATTTAAGCATTCCGTGTATTTACCATTTAAAAATTAGTTATTTTTGAAGATGTTTTGTAAGAAAATCTGTAAATTCAAATATATTTAAAGAATTTTGATTTGACTATCTAAGCTCAGATTTTATCAATAATATTAACTAGCCAGTTTCATAACAAAAATTAATTTTAAATGAAATCTAGCGTTTTTACTAAAACATTTTACGTTTCATTGAGGAAAATATTTAATACAGAAACTTTCATTTTAACCTGATTATTATTATTATTATTACGAATTAAATAATCAATAATATTAATATACGATAAGTTATACTTTCCAACATACTTTTTGTTTATTTTTCTTTATTGCATACAGGATTTATCAGGATATTTATATATTTTGCATACTTGCTTCAGATTTCATAAACACACTTTTAATAATTCTAAAATTATTATCATATTGCTCATTGAAACCCTGTTTGTTGATTTCAAATTCTTAAAACATTTCATATAAGAACAAATGATAAATTTTTACAGAATCTTTTTGATTGAAATTTCAATCTTGCTACATAAATGCAAGAAAAAATTATTTACAGCAAAATGTAAAATTTGAATACTCCATTTGATAACACCAAATGTTAACTTTTTGATTTAAATCTCACTTATTCACATAACAACCATAAATTCGTAATAAAATGATAATACTGTTTCTTTTGGTATATTTTATAAGATATGATGTTTTATATATATGTAATATTAAATAATCATATATTGATTACTATTTGCTTTTTATGTTTAAAACATTTTTTGTAGAATTAATAAAAATTTTACTTCAACGCATTTTGTGTAGAATGTATTTTTAAAATACACATACGTTTTCAAAATATAAGATGAAACATTCAAGAATATAAAATGCAATAAATTCCATTTCTTAATCAGTGATTTTAGACAGTTTCTTGAATCTTAAATTTACAAATAAAAATTACTATTTAAATATTGTTTAAATATCGGTATTATTACTTGGCCACAAGAATTTCACTAAATCTATCTTTTAACTTAGAGATAAATCTAAGTTTTAAACTTTATTTCACACGCACATATATATATATATATATATATATATAAATGAAAAATTTGGTTTTGGTTTCTGAAGTTAACTATTTATACGTATTTCCATGTTCTTCTGTTCATGTTATTATAAATTTTAAATGTGATGTGATTTGATGTTTATGTCCTTTAACTAATTATATGATACCTTTTTATAAAGAAATATTGATAAAATTTGAGATCTGTACTCTTTTTTCCAAATAGAAAAATAACTAATTACTGGCACACTATGCTGCATCATCATAAATTTTCAATCTTAATTTTGTTAGTCAACAGTTATTCAATATCAGAATTCCCGTTCATTCATTTCAACTTAGTTTTTCTGATTTTTTTAATCAACTGTTTTACCTCTTCAAAATGAGAAAATATTACCTACATATGAACTAAATGAAACACTGAAGATGATAAACAAAAAACCAACATTTCTTAAAATGATTGTGGCAGAAATATAAGTATTTATTATTCCATCTCATTAATATTTTACCAACAATCGGAGCATATTACTAAAATACTGCTATAAAATGATTCAAATTTAAAAATGGTTTTTTAAACTGAGCAAGAAGGATTATAACATAATTTAATTTTATTAAAGTTGCACTCACTCTAAATTAAAAATTATTAAAATTGCACTCACACTAATTAATTAAAAATTTAAAAACATATTTTTTAATTATTCATTTAAAAGATTTAAGTAATTTTAAAAAATGTCAAAAATATCTTTGATACCAATATTCGCATTTTCAAAATCAATAATATGTATTTTATTAACATTTTTAAATTTTTTAACATTTTAATTGATATGCAATTATCTCATTTTTCTTTAAGTAAAATTATTCATTCGTTACACTTTTCCAATAAGTGTATTGAATATAAACTATGTTGCAGTGAATATTTTATAACTAATCTCATTCTAAAATACAAATATCGTAAGAAATCTTTTTTCATTTGTATCCTCTATTACACACTTTTGTGAGTTTAAATTCTTTTAATATTTTATAAGAATTGTTTTTCGAAAATACCGATTTTATTTTATAACAGAACGAATTGATTTACATAAAACCTTAAATATTACATTTATTTAATGTTGTTCTTTGTTTCTATAACTGGTGTATTTTATTAGATTATCAATAAACCAAATTGCAGGAAACGCTTTCTTTTCATTTTATTAGTGTAGTTGGAAGCAAGAATTGTGTTGAACTGGTTTACATTCCCCAGAGCAATTAGTAATCTGAAGATCTTTATGGTCTCCATCATACAATAGCATAAATCTCCGAAATAAAAGCAAAAAGTAGAATCCACTTATTGTTCCTCAGCTCAGTAATTTCTGAGGTTAATCCCCTGTTTCTAAATAATAAATCCCTTTAGTTGGAAGCCACATTTATTACTTTGTTTCAGGTATATATTTTATCCGAAAAAGAAAACAAAAATTCTCTTTATGACAGAAAAATCGTATCACGAATGTTACAAAGAAATGTTTGTACTAAAAAATAAACATTTAATCTAGTATCTTAGATAAAAACTTTAGTTTGGTTCTCGACATATAAAAAAGATTTTAAATGAAATAAAAACAATTTCCATAATAAATTTTTCGATTTTTTCTTATGGATCCCTGAATTATATAGACTTAAGAATTATATAGACTTAAATCCCTGAATTATATAGACTTAAGAGAAAAATATGGGGGAAAATAGCAGCGTTTTTCACTGTTAGATTTGATATGTTATTCCATTTCTAATAGTCTATTTCTTAGTAAAATAATAACTGTAAATAAAGTGTGAAATTTAAAAGTAATACAATTTTTAAATCCCATATGAAATCTTCAAGTGGTTATCATGTTCCTGCAAAAACATTAACTAAAAAAATCCGATAAATTTTATAGCAGCAAAAACTTTTGTTTAGTTTATTTCAATTATTTCACTAAAATATGAAAATCCATTGAATTCATGGAATTACCTTAAATTTAAAATACAAATAATCAAGTTTAAAATAAATTAAATTGAATCAATCATGTTAGAAACATATTAAATTCCTTATGAATGTCGTTACATAGAATTTTTAATTTTAATATTTTATAATTTTTATTTTAAAAGGAAATAAAAAATGTATTTCGACAAATACAAATTTATATATTTAAGATATTCATATAATTCTAAGAAATAAAAATGCTTCTACTTTTAGATTCTTCGTACTCTAAACTTGTATAATATTTCATACGTCTTTTAGGAAAATAAAGGAAAAATAAGCAAAATATTTTCCATAATGCACATACAATTTTTCTATCGATTATGTATATGACAAAACATTAAAAATCCTTAAGATAAGAGATTCCTAATTTAAATTTCTTCTTGATTGGTAATGAAGTTATCAAAAAAAACTTTTTTTTAAAAGTAGGAAAACCAGCATTTTATACTTAATAGTTAGAATTATTTTATATTTTAATCAATTAGAAATGTATAATGTAAGAGATGAACATTGTCTGATAGCATTTTTTTAACAGGAAATAATAATCAGTTAATTAAAATTAGATACAGAAAACAGATATATGTTATAAAATATGTAGATTTTAAGCTATCTATATATTTAATAATAAAGATTTTGGTTGCAGAAGATATTTTATGAAATAATTTAGTTTCCATTAACAATAAGAAATAGTTTGCTTCCTATGCAATTGACTATAAAGAAGCCCCCACTATGGCTGGATAATCTTTTGAAAAAAACATTCAGTGAACTGTGTTCTCACACATAATGTAAATATTATTCTTTTACTTTCTTATATCGACTTGAATTAAATTTTCAATATATGATTAAATGAAAATGTTATTTCACTGAAAGAATTTTTTGTACGAGAACTTTTACATGTCAGTATATAGCTTAAATTGGTTTTCAACTCACCATAAGTAACCGCAGTAGAGTTGAACATCTAATCCACGAATGTTTAGAGGCGCCGCATTTCCAATCTGGATCTTAATCGTTTCCATTTTTTTTTCAATGACAATTTAAATCCCCTTTGTTTCCTTCTTTAATTTAGAATCACTACTTGTGAAGATTACGTAATCAAATCCCTGAATTGTTTTTTTCTTTTTAGTACATTTTTTGAGTCACAAATCTTGTTCATTTTTTTCATTAATATTAAAATATGTGTCAGTTCTAATTTTAATTTTTATGCTAGGGAAATACTACTTTTATTATTAATTATTTCACTAATTATTTGCTTCCATTTAATGGTATTTTTTTAAAATACTATATAAAAATAAACTTTAACAAATGCGTGATGTTTTTTTGCTATTTTTTTAATAAATGATCGGAAACATTCGTGCAATAGATTAAATAAATCTTGATATTTCAGCAGTCTTTTTGAGTTTTCTTTTTTAGTTTGTTTAAAATTTTTCTATCATGTTATTTTTAATCGATATAATATCATAATTGATTTTTATTCGCAGAATTTCATAATGAATATTTGTTTTGTTTTTTTTTTTTGTTGCATCACTTATGAGTTTTTTTGGAAAATAAATTGTCTTTTATAAGCGGTATATTTCCTTAATAATTTTGTGATTTTTAAACTGAAATAAATGCAGACAGTGGATAATTTTAATTTATTTTTCTTCAATGAGAAGGTAACAGTGATTCTTAAAGTTATAGAAATTCAATACCTTATATTTCTGGAAAAGCAGCTATGCAAATCAGGATGTTATACTTTTCTGTAGCTCATCCTCTCGTATTCAATCATTAATTACTACAATCATCCATCACAATTATTTCCAATGATTTCTTCAAAATATTCCTGCAGATCTCAAGTTATAAAGGCTTTTGCTTAGTTTTTCAAGTATACGTTAAAGTTTTCTTTTTCAGAAATTCGTTTACAATTTTACTGGAACTAGAGATCATTTTTATTCATCAACGTCAACGATATTTCCATTCACGTTTCAATGTCTCTCTACTATGTATGTCCTATGATTGCATTTAAAAAAATATTTGCATTCAATTCTGTATTTTGAGACTTTATAAATACATTTTCAGTGTATTTTCGGAACTTCTTCGTGCTGTCATGTAACATAATTTTCAGAAACGAAATATTCAATAGAAATTTTAAATACAACTTCTACGAGCTTTAATTTAAAGTTTTACTAAAGAATGTACCGTAAATAAATATATGTCGTAAAGTCTTGCATATAACATGATATTTAAAACTACAATATGACAAAATCCTTATAACATTTTGATAATTAGCACAATTTAAAGCATTTATAAAAAGTAAAATATTAGCATTTCTCTTCTGAAAATATATTTATGCTTAGTTTAAAAATGATTCTTCATTATATATATATATATATATATATATATATATATATATATATATATATATATATATAAATTATATTTATATTCAAATACTTTAGTAAAATTACTTTTCAAAACAAATTATATTACAAGTTATTTTTAAGTATTACTGATGTATTAAGTACTTTACATTTTAAAGTTTTTGTAAATTGTATATTTTTAAACATTAAAAGGAAAATGAAATGGAATTTAAATATTTCTTAAATATTCCTTGTCGAGTCCTAAGTTACTTTAGCATAAGTATACTTTAGCATAAGTAGTGAATAACATTTTTATTAGAGTTAATTGTCAGAATTAATAGCTACAAAATTATAATATACAATTATAACAATTATTAGTATAAACGCTAATAAAAATTTACAACAAATATTACAATTAAAGTTAGAATTTACGTTAAAAATATGTACTTAAAAACATAAGCAATAAAAGTGTCTCTTATTTTCATGATATCCAAAAACCTATCTCTTTAGCAATTTATTCATATTTAGAGCCATCACAAGAAAATATGTGATTTTCTTGTAAATTCATTTACTTTCGCACACAAAATTAAATAATCACAGAATAAGGCAATTAAAAAAATTAATAAATGCTGCTTAAATATGCATCATCATTTAGTGAAGACTAAAAGTAAATGTTATTGGACACGTTGTCATTACTATGGGCTTCAACTGTCCACAGATTCGGTTATCACAGAATATTTGCAACCCTTTAAAATCCATTTTTCAAAGCAACTTATCTCAGAGCATCAACTTACTTCATCGAAATTTAAAAGAATGAATCATTTTAGATCAAATGTTGAGTGATATATTTCAAAAATACTTAACTATGTTGTGGATAGTATAACATTTGTGCTAACAATATTTAATTTAGATGTATTAATATCCTTAAAAGGTATTTATGGTGACTGTAAATGTTTACATAAGATAGTTAAGAAAATGAATTTCATAGAAGTTAATGTTGTCATTAAACTTAATTACTCTAAACAATAAGTAAATGGAAAATAAGCTTTATTGATTTTACCAGGAGTTCTTTAAGTGTGGCATTCATTTCCTATAACTGCAATAATAGTTACTTAAGTTACATGTATATAGTCACTTAATAATATATGAAAAACTAAAGGAAATCAATTTATTTAAAGCGAACAGGAAAGTAATGATCTCAAATATCAAATAAAAATATACCAACAGTGGTGTTAGTTAAATGTTGCATTTCCATTAGAATATACTTTGGAATTCATTTAAGCTGTTGGATTGTTAATTTCCCTTTTCCTTTCAAAATATTTTAATTTTTACAGAAAGAACAGAACAAATATTATAATAACAATTTTGCTCCCTGCTGCAGTTTAAGCCACCTAAAATAATAAAAAACTGCATTATCTCCTTCAGTATTTTTTTTTATTTTATTTATTTACATGTAATATTATCAGTCATAAGTATAAGACTTTCCGTTATAATCATACATAAAACAATTAGCAGATCAAAACCTTTTTTACTGAAGAATTTAGTTTTAGAAAAATTAGTTCAATAGTCTTATAAGGTTTTATTCAATGTTTCGTAAACTTTTTACCTTTTATCAACTGCATACTTGTACTTTTACTAACAAATTGTAGTTTTGTATTCGAATACAGTTATTGGATTATCGCAGTTAATATCATGGGCTAAATCAACTATCGATGTATTATTTACTATCGATGTAAATATTTAGATGAACCATGTTAAATCACTAACATTTTGTAGTGAATAATTCAAAATCATTTTTAAATTGAAATCTCTAATTAAAGTAATCATATTACATTTTCTAATTTCAAGAGTTAAACTTGAAAGGAAATTTTAAGTTAGTTGCCAATATTATAAAATAAAATAATATTTCCTGATAAGCATAAAAATAATGCGAAGAATTAATTTAATTGATATCGATTCCTATTTTCTGAATTAAGAAAGCAAGCATTCAATTTCTTTCTTTATAATGATTTATTCTTTCACATCACATTTAATCTTAAATAATGTTGAACAAAGTCCTTTTTTAAAGTTCTTTAATGGCACAAGAAAATTCTAGAACACTTATAGAATAGTACTTAAGATCTTGAGCATTTAATATACTGTACAAAATAAAGCAGTAATCAATCTTTGGCAAACTGTTGCTAATGGAAATTTAGCTTTAAATAAATGGGCGTACTTCTTTAGTGGAAATGAAAAATACTTTTTCCATTTTTCCTGTAGAAAGTGTGAAATTTCTCTGGACCACTGAACATATATATTCATTTGATATTTCATTTCTCTCTAATTCATTTGTGTGCTAGCACAGTTAGATATAAAATTTTCGTATAAAATAAGCATTAATCAAACGGCTTTAACATATTAAAAAACAAGCTTGAACATATATATATCTCGTTTTTATATTACTTAAATTTGTGATTTTGATTGAATATATATATATATATATATATATATATATATATATATACCCCATTTGGAGTAAAACAGATTGAATGCCTAATAAGAAAAAAAATTAAACTAATTGCTTAAAATCAAATTGTTTTATTATTTGATCATTTGTATTTTTATTGCAAATATTTTATTTTTTTATTTTATTTGTATTATTGATATTTTATTCCTTCCTGCTTTAGTTATGTAGATATCGGATATATGTTGAGAATTAAAGCATTTCTTGTTTTAATGAATTTTTTTAAACGCAATTTGTAATATTTTTGTGGTAACATTCGATTTTTCAGTGTCCGTTTTCTCTCTTAACCAAAATATTAGCGCAATAATTTTAATTGGTGTTTTGATAAATAAGTTTTTTTTATCTTTGTTGAATCTTCAATCAATTGTAGAGTATTATTATAGATTTTGCTCACTGTTAATTACATAATTTGGTTATTTTGGCAAGTATTCTTTCCCAAACTTTTATTTTGATATTTATACGTTAATTTTCTTTGTGAAAAGGTTTGCTTTCTTTTCACTCAATTAAAGTATTAATCTCATGAGAAAAAACATAAGCTGTATTTTTTTTACATGATATGCCTTACTATTCTTATACTTGTGCCATCTATTATGCAAAGACCACTTCCTATGTACACAATTTTCGCTGTAATAAATTACTCAGAATATTTTATTTTCTTAACACAGAATTCAGACTGTACAAGTAATCATGAACAGTACTTCATTCTTGCTTACGATTGCTGACGTAAGACATAATACTATAATTTAGAATTTACTATAATTTAGAATACTATAATTTAGAATATAAATAGAATAATTTAGAATTTATTTAATAAATTTTGATGTAATGTATAAATTATTATAGAAATAATACGGATTACCTTATTCGTTTCTTGATGTTGTGTAAATTAGTTTTGATATTCGGATTTTGTCATAGACATTTCATTTTTCCTATTCCTTTTAATGGATTTTGAAAACGCAATTCAGTTTTATTTTTCATGGATATCCTTCCTACTAAACTTTTTTAAGGAGTATTTTTCAAATTTATCTTCCGGAATATTATTTGATTTATGAACCATGTAAAGCTTTGAATGCAAGAAGAAAATGATCCGATATGTGTGAAGCAATATTTTATGGTATAAAAATAAACCTTTTTCGTGAATTCCAAGTCGTCACTATTTTCACCTTATTTGATATAATTTTTCTTTAGATTTTAAGCGTACTTTTTGTTGTATTTTTATTTTCATAGTGGATACTTCTGAATCGTGAAATCAGACTTCTTCTTGATTCATATCTTTTAATATTCTCTGTGGTTTTTATTAAATGAATTCTCTTATGCGTTATATTTCAAAAAAAAATTTTTTTTCTTTATCACTGTCAGCAGCACAACTTTCTAATAAGTATTTAACATGTATTTTTTTCAAGTATTTATTTACAATTTTGGCTTTAAAATTTACGAGAAAAAGTAGAGTATTTTTAAGATTCTTGTGTTCTTTCATTATTTTTACAATAAATTATTTCATGTAAATACACGATATTACCGCAATTAAATTAGTCATTGATTATAACTAAGGAATGTGTTAATTTGTTAAATATATTCGTTATATGAAAATATTTCAATAATTAAATAATGTTATAAGCTATATTTAATGGATATATTTCAAAAGATTAAGCAATAATATATTTAATGACAAAACTTTGTATGATAATGGTTTCATTAATATTTATAGTTGGATTTTTTAATCTTCATATTTTAAATATTAATATAACTTACGTTTTAAAAATTTAAATTTGGGGTTTGAATGTAAGAAGCAAAATCAGTTAAATTTGAAGACTGGTTTTTTAACTCCATTGGATTAAAGCTAATGCATACTACATTCAAAATAAAATTTTAATCAAGATATCATTTAAGAAGACATTAATAACTATTTACACATATTACAAAAAATAAATGTCCGACATCATGTGCTTTCTAAAGTATTCAGTCTAAAAAAATATAAATTTGTATCATATTCATAAAAAACGCTGATTTTCTATGTATTTAACTATTTTTCTTTTTAAGAGAATGGAAATCATTATTTTTTGAAAAAAAACATAGAAGTCTATTAGATTCAATCATTTTGAATAAAGTATACTTTTTTTACTTGAAAAACAGCAAATACAGTAATTTTTTTAAAACAAAATATTTCGCAAAGTAAACATGCTTAATTCTTTTATTATAATTGTATTGCACGCATCTGATAAATTCTCTCTTAAGTTGTACATTAGACTAGTATTGTGTACTTTCTTGTTCGCTAATTTCACTTATTTACCTTTAAATTTAAACATTCATTACTATAATGAACTGAATAAACCACTTGTTGCATGCAACAATCATATGATAGCAAACTTAGAGGGCTTTCTGTAGTTATCCGAAAACTGTTCCTTAATTAGAAGTTGAGGTAAAGCAGATCAATGTCTAGCCTCTTTGTTTTAACCAACCTACCTTTATTTCTATAGCACAAAAAAAAATATCAGTGAAGTTTCTTATAACTAGGAGATAGGCTTTCTTTATGAATGCAAAACTTTATATTTGAATTAAAATTGTGGATAAGATTCAATTTAAAAAATATTCTGCAAAGTTTAAACATAAATTAAAATATCAAATGAACATTTTTGTAATTTAATTTATTCCTACAGAATTTTTTGCGTTACCCATCAGTCAATGCTCTCTTCTGGAAATATAATATTGTTTATATCATGTGGTTGTAATTGCAGTAAAAATAAATTTACAGAATTTGGGCACAAGTGAATTTTAATATAAGAAATATTTTTTAAGATTATTGGGTATATTCAGGATTTACAACGGAAAAAAGATAAATCATTGTAACGCATATTCAGCTATAACGCAGAAAATTTCTATGCAGGACATTTTTTTTAACATTTAAGGAACTCTGTGACACAACTTGAAGGCCAACAAAAAATGTTTTTACTAAGAAAATTATATATGTCGCACATTATTCAAAATTATTTCATCAGCCTGTCATGATGGTTATCGGAACTACAAAACTTTCCTTAATTTTCAGTCTAGAAACAACTCACTAAATGAAAACTTATCGGAGCGGCGTGAAGAAAATATTTGTTCAGGTCATAAGTTTAGAAGTAAAAGACGCTGGTGCGAATGCTGTATCTATTGCAAAGAGATTAATCACTTAGTGTTTTCAAATAAAGTCATCCATATTTTTATATAATATGGATAATTAAAGGCATAATTTGTTAAGATTAAAACTACAGTCAAATGTAAGTTTAATAGCATACAAAACTTTATAATTTCATTTAATGAACGTTCATTATATATATATATA
>JAPDSC010085173.1:27687-53256 GCA_026290005.1 Latrodectus geometricus | reverse complement strand
TATGAGTTTTTCCCCCTAAAAAGTCCAAAACCAGCAATGGAATATCAAAAAGATCCTGTTACTTTATTTATAATAAATATATCACGTTTTCGATATTTTTATCAAAATGTTTTAGAATAAATAAATAACAAAATTAAATTGTTTTTTAAATATATTAATTAAATTATTATTTTTTAATAAATTAGATTATTTTTTAAATAATTTTTTAAATTTAATTTTGTTTGCGCAATTAAATTTTATGAATAATAAGTGGCCTATACATGTTTTATCAACAGACATTCCTTTAAGGGAAGTTATAATTTTGTATGATAAAAATACAGTTCTTGTAATATAAATGCAAAATTCAATTTTAAAATTCAATTTTCAATTTCCTATGCAAATCTCAATTCTCATATAAAACGAAAATATTGTCAAAAAAAATCCCGTTTAATTATAAATTATAATTTTTTTCTAAAGTACCATCTTTTAAATATAAATGTAAAATTTTTACATAAATGGCTTATTGTTTTCATAGTTACATGGACTATGATTTTAGGAAATATATTTAAAAAAAATCAAAATAATTTAGAACAAATTGATGGACGAATAAAATTGTTTCGAATTGAATGTAGCAAATGAAATTACAATAATTATTATACACACTTAGCTAATATGGAAGTGAGATTTTTAACATCAACGACAGAGCGCAACTGCAATTACCATTAACATCATCTAAAATTAGGAGAGAAGCAATTTTTTATATTTCAGGATCACCTCTTCACCATTCATAAAAAAGGAACCTTCTGGAATAATTTGATTAGAGGTTACATATTAATAAAATTTTATGATTAATCAGAGGTTACATAATTGTAATATATTAATTTAAATGTTTAAATCACCTTAATCTAGCAATTGGGATTGAAATCAGTGTCAAATATTCTCGTCTAATTGAAGAAAACCAAGAATTCTTCTATCAATTACGCAGAGTTTGACGGTATTTCATGACTTGAAGTTGTTCGAACAATGTAGATTATCCTAATGAGAATTTTGCATTTGTACTTAGTATTTCCTAAATCTCTACAGTATAAGGTTGTGTGGTATTGCAGTTAGGTTCAGGGAAAAATTAAAACTTCGGAAGACACTTTCAAAGGATTTTATTTTAATAAAGTAAAATTTTGTTCAAATATTTGGTTAACTTATCTAGTAATGATTTGGATGTCAATGTTACTTGTAAAATTTTTAGTCCAGGAAAAAAAAATCACTTTTGGAGTCAGAGACAAAAATTTATTTACCAATTTTTACAACATTTTAGACGTTATACAGTATGACATTCTTTGTCCCAGTGATTTAAAATCAATCTTATATAAAAAAATAAGTACTAATTAACAGAAATCAAAATTTTAGAAATCAACAAAACAATTTTTTATGAAAAGTTATTCATCTACTTAAGATGAATAAATTCTCATCAAAATTCTTAACTAAACCGATATCCAATTATATTTGAAAACAAAAATCCGAATGAGTTGTCTTATTATTTATACACAATATAGATATTGTATCATTAATAGCTTCATCCATATATTTTGGTCTAATAACTATCCGTGTGTTATAACAAAGCATGTTATTTCGTTATTTCTGAATTTTTACTGCAATTATGAAACATGTTTTCTGAAAATTATTTTATGTGTCAATTTTAAAAATAGGGAAAACAATAAAAATTTAAAGACTTATTTCATGATGAGACAATATTAATTTTCAAAAATGCCAAAAATAGGGACAAAACATAATTTGAGATGCAAATGAACTATTATATAAAATTCCGACATCGTATAACAATGTATTTTCTCATAGCATTCTATCTCCAATAATTTCTCATGTTTCAACCTTAATTTCATCAAACTTTAGTTAAAACTACCTGCAAGTTGTAGAGTAGATGAAAGTAAAACATTTAAATATACTTCATTAATATTTTTCATTCAGAGAGTTTAATTTCTTAACTGATAAATTGTTTAACAGCTCATTGTCTTACTACCTTAATTATTTCTTCAGTATATAGTGACTTTAATATTGAATTGAAGTTGGATTCCATGACTTATTAATAAGTCTTTTATGAATATCAGGATCTTTTAACGTCTTCTTATAAGGAATTTTGCAAAATCGAATATAAGAAAGAAATCGAAATATATTGCAAAATAGTTTTTTTAACTATAATTCATCCAAATATTATGAATATTACTTGCAGTTTGGTAAAATACTGTAATATCTGCATATAAATTATACTGATAATTGTATAAAAATTAATGAGATTTTTATAATCTTGGAAAACACATTTTTGATAATTGGTGTTTGTGCATTATTTTCTTCTACCTCTAACATTGCAGTATTTCCTTTGAAAAAATTGAAACTGATCAGAATTTTTTTAAAAAGGATGAAAAATTTAATAAGATACTTCTTGCAAATCCTTTTTATCAACTTTATCAACATAAGAGTTTTATGTTCAAAAACTATTTTAACTCTATTTTTCAGCTTTTCATTATGCTAGTTTAAATATTGGCAGATAATTTATTATATATAACTGGTTTTGTGTCACTTTAAATCTAACATTCATTTTTTCTATGTAAACTGATTAATCACTATAAAAACTTGATTAAATGAACAAGGGAAAAATTTAATTAATAAGTAATCTCTAGATCAACTTTTAAAGAGTTGTTTTAAATTACTGTTTCACCAAGAGAAGTATTTAACCACTGAAATATTTCAGAAGTTTTACACCATTGCTACTTTGTTTCATGCAATATTGTCAGAGCTCTTGTGGCTGAAAAACAAAAGTAATTTACGGGAATAAAGGAGAGAACCCAGTGGCCGACTTTCAAGGATGCTGACTTTCTTGCTTCATTAACTTTGTCGGCAGATTAACTAAGTTAATGTACTTAAGACAATATATCACAGCTGAGACTATTAAGAAACTAACATACGAGCTAAGAACTATATCTTTAAAGCAATTCCACTAATAATGTTAAATAATTTAATGTTTTAAATAATCTCGATTTTAATTTTGCATGAGTATCAGGATTTTATCAAACATTTTGCAAGTGCTAAATTTTTTAATATTCTTAAAAACGAAGGCTGGCCATTTTAAAGCTTAAACGGTAAAAATTTTGAATAAAAGTTTTAGAGATATTTTTTCTCATATTTTATTCAGACTTATATGGTAAATTAACATTTTTATTTTAAATCTTCATTATTTTATTTTTATATTTTGTGTATACACAAGTTCTCTTAAATATAATAAAATAATATTTTGGAATATTAAAGACGACAAATTTACTATTTGCGATTACGTTTTATTTTGATAAAAATTATAGTAATCACCTATTATTAACGTAAAAATAATGAATAATACCAAAGTATTCTAATATAAACTAATACCAATTTATTAACAATATTACATTAAATAATAAACAATTATAAAAAAGGGCAATTTATAATTTGTTTTAAATATACTCAAAATAATAGTGAATATATATAAAATTTATATAAACAGTTATATATTCTTTTATGCATTTGAATAAATTTGTAGTTTTTTATTCAAGAGAAAAAGGTCTAAATAACTTAAATAAATATGCTTTGTCACATACCTTTAACTTGCAACAGTTTGCATCAAAATTGAAAGTATTAAGCAAGGAAATATAAACATGAACTTAGAACATTTTTTTTTATTTTCTGTATAAGTGATTTCTTTTTAAATCCTTCTAAAATATTCGAAATTTCAAGCACAGTATATATTTCCAGAAAATATATATAAAGGTAACAAGATCATTTGTTCTAAATTCAATTAAGGTCCATTGTTCAATGTAAATATTTGAAGCTAATTATATGCAAGCGTTTTATTTAAAATTTTAACTTTTAAAAAGCTGATATTTTGACGTTTAAATAAGCTGGTTAATAAAATCAACTGCATTTGTACATACATACTTTTGTTTAACGAATTCAACTCATTCAAATTTAAGTTTTTAACTACAAACTAATATTTTACACTTCCTTTAAAATTTTTATGTATGTGAAATTAACACAAAAATTGTTACATCTTATTCTGATTATTTACTGCTGGATACGTTTAGACGGATTAAGAAATGCTGTTAATTTTACCTTATTACCAAATTGTGCATTATAAGAATATACGAAATTAGTTATTACATACATATAGAATAAAGAAAAATATAAAAGAAGCTTTACAAAAAAAAATGGCAGTCATTAAAATAGTATCAGCCAAAATGAGTTTATAGATCCTAGTTTGAAAATCATGAGAACTAAATTAGATTTAAGTATTTAATTTACCTAGTTAAATTAATGAAAATGTAATAATTTTTGGAATTTTTTAATGTGTGTAAAAACTTATTTATTTAAATTTAGTTGTACTTAAAATATAGTAAATAGATTTATTTAAAATAATTAGATTTCACAATATAAAAATTTAGTATAAATATGCACTTGTTCAAAGTATTAATTTCCATAACTTTTAAAATTAATTTAACACAACTTTTTACTGAGACATGTAATGCATAAAGATTGATTATTTGATTATTCAAATGATCATGTTTTCATAATATTAATTTTCTAAATGTGTGAGCTAACCATTGATCAATTGGAAATCTGCATTTTAAATTTTTAAATATTTCATGTATTCTTATATAGTTGTAATGATTTGTTTAGAATTGATTTTTTCTTAATGTTTCCCATGTAATAGCATATTTAAAATAAAAA
Source organism: Latrodectus geometricus (assembly GCA_026290005.1). Taxonomy (NCBI): domain Eukaryota; kingdom Metazoa; phylum Arthropoda; class Arachnida; order Araneae; family Theridiidae; genus Latrodectus; species Latrodectus geometricus. The sequence continues at coordinate 48,513 of JAPDSC010085173.1, read as the reverse complement.
TATTAGTCATAAGTTGTTGCAGCAGTTAAACTAGTTCTAATTATGCACTTGTTTGTTTAAACTTATATTAAATATATTTATAATAAAATTTGTGCATTTAGTATTAATGAAAAATTATTGTAATATATTTTGTTTCTTATATTTAAGAGTTGATGACCTAAAATTTTGCTCCAGTTTTTCGGTTATCTAAATTATAATTATTTTTGATATTCTGATATTACATTACGTGAAGATTGCGTTAAAATTTTGAACTTATGCAAATGTATTTTACTTTATATACACTGGATTTTAAAATACATACATCATAGATTTCATTAAAGTTATATGAATGCTAAAGGTAAAATAATTTTGTTTTTAAGTTAAATTTAATGCATTGAAATTATTCAAGACTCATTTAAAGATAGATGCCCAGCAAAAGTGTCAATCCTCTCTCCTCACAAGCTTATTGATACTCTTCATCTCCTCAATAAAAAGGTTGCGGTCACTGATGCTGAGCCGGAAATGCGGTATCTGCTGATCCAACGTAGGATGGCCACAACAGCCCATTAATTGCTGAAAAAACCCACATATGTTCATCCATTGCCCATGTGCATTTGGCTGGTGGTAGAATTTTTTGCCGATGTAAATGTAGTTATTTAATTTTACGGATAAGAAATGAAACTTATATACTTTTTACCTACTAATAGTTTATATATTGTAAAGTTAATTTATAAATCCATTAAATTAATACTGAATCTGTTATAATTATTTTGGGGTGACACAATATTTTCTTCTTTTAAGTGTAGAATGACATTAACTGCACTGTTTTTTTTCTCAAACATTTATACAGAAAAAAATTAATTTTCCAACTCGTTTTTTGGTAAGCTGTTCGTTATCCAAGTTTTCAAGCTTGTTTTTGTTTAAATAGTTTGTATTTTCTATATTTTTAAAATACTTTTTTAAAACACAAAGGGAAACATGTTTTTAAAAGCAGCATGTGAAACAAATTTTTATATATTAATGCAAGCAATATTTTTTTATTTATAATGGTACCCAAATTAAAAAAAAAAAAAAGAAAAAACATTTGCAGTTTTTTTATTTACATTGAAAAGTATATTTATATGATTTCCATTATTTTTCAATTTATATTCTTTTTTTCATTTCTTTTATCCACTTTCTAATTCTGCAGCAACTGTCTCTTTCTAAAATATGCTTCTAATTTCTAATTCCCTCACGTTTTACGCCAATTGAAGATTTTCTCTCTGCTCAAACACATATCATCATACACAGAATCATACACTGAAATAATAAAAAAGTAATTAATAATAAAAAATAATTAAATCCTTTTTTACGAGTAAAGAAGATTACAAATACGTAGAGTTCATAAAATCAAATTGCAACTTTCAATTTTAAAACAATTACAGAAGCAAATAGGATAATTAATAGGATAATGATGAATTATTTAGTAATATTCAATAATTGATGTATGTTTTAACTTATTCATATGTAAATAATACTTTTAGTGACTACTCCATTTATAACGGAATATTTAAAGTGATTTGACAAATTTGCACTGTTAAAATTAATGACTAATGGTTTCCATAATTTCAGTTTATTAATGTTGAATCGTATTAACTGCATAAATATTGTATAATCTAATTTTTATTATTTGGTACGATATATTTTTCTTGTATGTTAAATACATCGATACGTTTCTCTATTATATTAAGATTTCAAAAAATGTGCATTCCCTAAAAAAAGAAAAACAAGAAAAACTTGGTACTTTGTTGAACATAACTTGCTCAGAACTCAGAATACATTTCAAACAAAATTTAACACATAATTTCCCAACATAATTTTGAAATCATTTTCAAATACTTTATTTTTAGAAAACTTTGATGTTGAATAAATATTTTTAATTGTATTTTCTCTGAGAATCAATGAAATCTGTACATTATTAAGATATTTTATCATGAAATACAGAAGCTTTATAGATGAGAAAGTCATTATCAAACCACACTCTCATAAATATACTAGTGTCGAAGCTCTATTTGTTGTATATTAATTAACTTTTATGTTAACAACTTTTATTTTCTATAAACAAATGACTAAGTAATATATAAGTGGTTATACTATCAAATACTGAATACATATGTGTGTTAATAGCATAAATTATTTTTTATATTTTGTAGGTAACATTTCTGAATATCTGCAATATCTCTAACTTTTTAATTTTAATAAGGTGACATTCAACATGAGCTTATTTTTCATTTTCTAGATAAGAGAGTTACTAGATCACAATTGTTCTTTTTTTAAAATTTATTTTGTGTATTTTAAAAAATATTATCAATGAAATATAAACGTACAATTGGCTATTACATTTTTATTTATTTTTGTTTGTTTTTAATATGCAGAATTATTTTTAAATTGAAAGTTTCTATGAAAAACAATTTCAAATGAAAAATAACATTCCCTCTGCTATAATTTATTTCTCATAATACTTAAATTTAAATAACAAAATAGAATACAGCAATGAAGTAAATGATAAAATTCCTTTCATTAATAAAATTAAACATTCAATATATTAAATTTTCTTAATGTATTTTAGATGAGCTAAAATGATTATAAATAGTTTACTTAGTTTTAAATGAGTTATATTGGAGTTTTCTGATTAATGTTTGGTTGCCTTTTGTCCGTATATCAATTCTTAATATTGGTAAAATGCTTGAAAGCGAAGTAAACAAATGCCATTAGATAAAAAACTGATTTTGTTCTAAAATATTTCTCTTAAAATATTAAAATAGGTATTTTAAATTTTAATTTATGTTTAATAATATTCCGTTTAATTTATTTAAATGTTCTTCATTTGCATATGAAATAGATTATACGAATACATATTTAATTTGTAGATAAGCCAGTTGCACTTGTTATAAAATTCTAATCGTACATTTCTACATTGGTTGCTTAGACTGTGTTGAATCATAATCAAAGACAGTAATATAAAGAATGGAATTTCTAAACATATTATAAAATAACATATTATGACATAAATATTATGAATAAAACTGTTTTATTATGGTTATTTTGATAAAAAAAATGGTAATAAGTTTAAAAAATATGAAAAGTGGAAATGTATCCCTGCTGTATAAATATAAATTTCTGTAAGCGATGTTATATTTCGCAAGAAATCCAATGTTGTAGATATTGACTTTTATGAAATCTTTAAAGCTTTTAAGAATTTTAAAAGATGGCTTTTTAAAGATCATGAAATGACATTTATAACCATTAAAAATGTTCAGTGTCCTTTTAATTCCATTAAGTTTCCTAAGAACTCAAAAATATTTCTCTAGAAATTTATCTTTTTATTTTATTTATAAGAAATAATATATGTTCCGTTTCACTTATGAATTGCCATATGTCAATAAGAATATTATTTATAATTCTGCTTCCTTAAATTATATGACATTATTTCATTACTTATCACTATTTTTAAATAATAAACATTCTATATTAAATTTCACATAGATTTTATTTTTAATTTAACTCCATAGTAAACGTATTATTGTTAATCACATATCAGGTTTCTAGTTCCTTTCTATAAATAAGTAATAAATAGTCATGCATGAATTAATGAACAGTTTAAAATTAAATAAGTAGAAGTGATTAGGTCTATCCTGAAAAGCATGAAACACTTGGAAAATGAGATAGGATTCTTAAGGTTGCAAAGTAAAAATAGTTAAATCAATTAAAGGTAATTGTACTCAAAGACACATAATTAAATGACGTTGCATTTCTTCGATAATTGAGAGTAGCTGGTTTCATTAAGAGAAGAAAGTAGACGTATAAATGAAATTTAATTAAATACAAAATATAAATGAGTGCTCTAGAGAAACAGTAAAATTACTCAATTATTTATTTTCATTCATTTAGTTCTTATTTTTACTAATCTGTACGAACAAACTTCTCTTTGAAAGAAGTTTGTACAAAATAATGAAAAGATCTCGTGAAATATCTCTGTTAAGAAATAACAGCATTAGCTTAAATAATTAAAAAAAAAAAAACATTTTGATAATAAAAGGCACTTGCTTTTCAGTATTTAATAGTACCGAGCGATGCATTAAGAAAGATTACAATTTAGTTGGAACTAATTTTTTTTCCGGAATGAAAATTTTAAAGTATATTAATAACTTTCATCAATAATGTCTGAAAAATACTCTTTTTCTGTTTTAAATCAAAGTTGAATGAATAAATTTATCATTTATTTTTTCATTGTTTTTAAGAATATTTTTAAAGAATTACTTTAAGTATAATACATTTTTATGTATGCTATATTTTTTCATGAAAATTGGTTGTGTATGGAAAATAATTTGTGTAGGCATCGTTAATAATGTTGTACTATTTTGTTTCAATTAGAATAAAGTTATTATATTTTCTAATTATAATTGTGAGAACAATAGTTTTTTTTTCATTAAGCGTTTCTTATTTGCTTTGAAATATTAACCTACTTTTTGAAAGAAATAAACCACTGAACATTTGATATTTTCATTTCAATAATTTTGTTTAAAAATTATAATGGCGGAGAATATATTCTTCTGAAACAATATATCCAAAAATCCAGAATATTTTTGTATAAACTGCAGAAGCTAACTGGTTACGTATATAAGTAAATTTATAAATACTTTTAAATAAGCATTTTATTTATGGCCAGAAATTATTAGTGTCGCTATATTTTCGCATTCTTCGTCGCAACTTCCGGATGAGTTTCCATCTTTCACGTTGTCCAACAGGATTTAATACTTAATTAAGATTGTTAACTATTTTGGTTAGTACCAGCCTTAGTTTTGAAATGTGCATAAGTCATATGCCATTCATATAAAATAATTAAAAATAAATTTAACTTATGGACACACATTTTTATAATTTTACTTTCTCAATAACTGAATAACTTCTTAATTACCATAGAGAACTAAACTATATTACTTACTAGATACATCGTCCCATCTTCAAACATTTTGAGTTTTTGGCGGCAGTAAATTAGTAACAATCAACTGAAAGTAATATTTTTAACGTTTTCTGATATTGTACATTCCAAAATAACATCATTTCAAAAATTGATTTATCATAAAATAAAAATACGTAGAAAAAAAAATTTCGACAGTTATCAATTTATAGGATGATCGAATCGAAAATGTTATCTCCTTACTTTCATTGTTTGACACATTCAGATTATTTTGATGAAGATGTGAAACATACTTGAAAAAGATTAGCTAAATTAGCAATAAAATAACAAAAATGCTCTTTTAAACGTAAATATTTAAAGTAATGGGATGAAGAATAGTTAAACTGAATATGTCAGCTTTTAATAAAAATGTACTGAAAAATACTTACTTCTTTTTTAGAATGCAATACGTGAAATACATTTAAAAATGCTTTGATAAATTTAGCACATATATAGTAAAGTAATATTCTGTCAAGTACTTTAAAAAATGGTGAACCTCAAAAATAAAAAATTATACAAATATTAACATATATATATATACTTCACTGACTATTGTATGTTTGTCTTGAATATCGCATACTAAAAATTGTGTGCTTTACTTCTATCAAGTGTATATTTATCACAAAACTAATTACTGTTAGATTTGATTCCGATGAAACTGCGAAGTATCAAATAAACTAAAGGGTATTATCAATATGTTTTTGATTAAAATATACTTAACATGTTGAATGTAATTTTAGTTCCGTTAATCATTCACAATCCTCAGAATGAAAATTCGAGGAAAATTTAGCAATATCCTATTGGCTGGAGAGATGACCATTATACTAATAATTAATTTGGCATAGGATGAGCTCCTTGTAGTAGAAGCGTAGAAATTGACACTCCACAATTGACGTTGCTAAAATATGTACAGAAATCTAGATCAACATTGTTGGTGTATTAAATTACTGAAACGCATATTTTATGCATGAGCGTTGAAAGGAATATTTAAGTTAAGGGCACATTATTTTAAGTAGAGTTATAACAGAGAAGAGAGCCTATAAATTCTTAACATATTAGATATAATGATGAGGGATGATTATGAAGGATTAACTTCGAGAATTTTAAATTCAGATTAGACAGAATTTTCAATCAGGAAAGTCTTTATGATACTAAGTTAAAATATGCATGTGAAGATGCATCGATCTAAGCCAAGATAATTGATTCATAAACATACAATTTTACGTTAAAGTAATATTTGGCAATATTTACATGTAACAACATACATATCATTTATTATCGTGAAATATAAAACATTTAACAAAAATTCTTTTATTCAGATAGTGATTAAAAACTTTGAAGAGAAAAATTATACATTTAAAAAAAATTAACTTATATAAAATATGATGCCATACTAAAAGTTCGAATCTTTAATTGAGTTATTTATTTTTATTTTTTTTTAATTTATATTTTTTGTATTTCTAATAGTGTATTATTATATGTCTAAAATAACGCATTACATCATATACTATAAACTATTATGTAAGTTTTAAATGCTAAGCTACATTTTGAACGTAGCAACGTATGTTTTGAGCGTGTTTACAAGAGTTAATGGGAGAGATTTTTTTTTAGTTTATTCTTGTATTATTTGTTAAAACTGTAAAACGATATTTCTCTAAAGATAAAGTAAAATTTATCAAATGTTCATAATAGTCTTAAACCAATTAAATTGAAATAATCTATTACTAAATACTAATGAGAGAATAATTTATGATATTTTTAAAAGTTATAAAACTAATGTCTTTGAATATGATTGAATTTTATCTTGGTAAACTTAATTCCTTGTCTATTTTTGCACCATATTTGAAAGGCAATAATAGAAAAATAATAATAGTGGGAAAGAAAAATTGTAATTTTGCCTGATCTTTTAATTAAGCATCAGTTATAAGAGATCATTTTCTCGTTCACAATCATATTTTATGTATTTTGCCAATAATTCATCACTTTAAAGATTTTACTCTCACCTCAGATATCGAACTCAGGCAACAAAAGACATAAAGTACTCTTTAAGTAGTAACTTACTACTGAATTAGAACATGTATGTAAGAAAATACAGTAAAAAGCATATTTAACCAAAAGTTAAATCATTGATTAAATGTATCTTATTACTTAAAAAGAATGGAATTTTAGATTTACTACTTGTTGTTGATTGAATTGGAGCACCATAATTAAATGTATTTTATTTTTGATTACTGCACTTCAACCAAGGTATTTATAAGTACAAGGATACAAAGCAATATTTACATTTTATTCTTAAAAAATCAGCAATCTGAGATAAAAAAATCTTGAATAGCAGATTTTAATTAGATATTTTTATAATATCCAACAATTAATTAGATAAAAAAATAAAAAGGTGAAAACAGCAAAAATAACAATAAAGCATAATTAAATCTGATAAAAAGTTTTATGTTTTAAAGATAAACATGCTGTTGCCATACAGTCTCTACTTTTTAGTTCAAATTAAATATTTTATTTCAAATTAAATTGTTAATTACTGTGAATTTAAAGTTTTGAAAATAAATAATATTAATATTTAATTAAAATATTATTCAAATGATCAACAATGAAATTTGTTGATTATGATTATTTAGCATTGATACAAAAGTTAGATGTATATTAGTACTGATTAAATTAAAATAAATATTAAATTATGTTTTTATGTAACAAAGATATGTAATACTTCCTTTCTATAAATAAATTTTTACAAATAGCATTTAACATTTATCATTGTGATTTAGCTAATAACACTTAGTTTAATATGATATAAATGTGAGGAATACATAAAATATTTTATATTTAATGTGTATATTTTCATTATAAGTATTAAATATTGCAATTATTTTTATTAAAAGAAATGTTATTGTTTCTAAGGTCTTTCTACTAGGAGCACTAGAAGGTTTAAAAGTTTGACACCTTGAGTACTAATGGGCGTGTTGTCATGACCTCGAAAGTACGTCTTCGTAATTTTGACTCGGGGACCAATCAGAAGACCTTAGACAAAGCCAGCCATCTCACAGGTATAAATTCACATGCAAGGAATTGTGTCTATGATATAATGTCATTTATGAACACGATGTTACTTCGGTAGGTTAGGGATTTGAACTCACAAAAGATGAAGAAATCGAACCCCCTATTTAAACTTGCCATCATACCTTTTGGAAGAATTGCAAAATATTTTTAATGTTTATATGGATATATTATTGTCACATTTGCATACTTAAAATTTTGAAAGAAAATATGTTCTTCACTGATTTTGAAAACACCATATTATGGTAATTTGCAAAGCTGGATCATTTACATCTTTGTAATTACACAGCATCTGCTATTGTTATCATTAATCTTTTTCACATGTATCACAAATAACAGCAATTTTATGATACATAGTAAATTAAATGGAAGTTTAAATCGGGATGTAAATTTTCCTCTCCGAAAATTGAAGAATCATTTTAAAAACATTTAATCAGTCAATTTTAACAGATATTTTATTTAAAAAATATCTTCAATTTTCATTTTATTTAAAAAAAAATCTTCATCAATTAATTTTAGGAATTTTCAATCCATTTCGTTATCGATCAGCTAGTTTTAAAGTCTATGTTTCCGATTTCTTACATACAAATATGAGGTGGTTATTGCCGATATTTTTCTTCCTTTTTAGTTATATTATTGTGACTTTCAAACTATTCTTTCAAAAATTTATAAAAATATATTTTTCATATTCACTTAAGCCTAAATAGTTTAATGAAAATATATTGTAATTCTTTTATGAATACTCTTATACCTAACACAGAGATATTTTTTCAAAAATTCACAGTGCAAATAATCAAATCCTTTTACGAGTAAAAATGTTTATTTTTAAAATTTTCGCTAATTAGTTAGATTTTTTAAAAATTGGGCTAAATTACTTGTTGAATAAATTAAGTTTTTTTTCATTTTGATATTCATTAGTAATGATAAAATATGATTTGAACAAGTGTTTATGCATATTAAACGGAAACATATTTCTTCTTCTTAAATGCTTGAATGATCAAATTTTCATTGAACTGCATTTTTTGTAAAAACATAAAATATAAAATGCAACTGTTTAAACCCATTAATATAAGCATAATATTGTCAGCTTATTCCATTAAAATAAGAAATTACATTATAATTCTAATAACAATTCAAATAAGCTTATTATAAGGAAATCTGTTAAATTTAAAAACAAAAAAAAAATTCAAACTATCTATATGAATCTTTAGCTTAAATATGGAAATTATTTTTCTAAAACATAATAGAATTTTTATATAAAAAACATATACATATATTATAAATTGAGTTAATCTTTCGTTATCTTAGGAATAAAAATTTAAAAACTTGACGCTTTTTAAACTGCATCATAAGTACATGAAATAAATTGTTGTGATTGTAATTCTAATACTACATGCAATAAGAAATCAAAACATTACAACAACCAAAATATGCTATATTACCTCAGACAATTGGACTAGCTCACTTTTCTTAAAATCCTGCGCGAAGACTGAACAGTCGGCTCAAAGTTGTCTCTAAAAGCATTAAAGAAATCGAGCCTCTAATATCTTTCACTATCAACGAGAGGAACAATCGTAAAAGAAACCTATAAAGTCCAAGGTATTAGGCGTTGCAGTTGGATTATCATGAATGACAACCAAAGGATTAAGTAGCTGGAGACGCAAGAAATCACAGAATTCTTTTTATGGGAGAATTGACTTTGTTATCTTATTGGCAAGGGAATCTTTTGTATTCCGTATTTTTTTTATTATACATTTACAAATAGTCACAGTATTTCTTCATTTCATAAATAAGTTACTCTCATTTAGGAATGATTTAAATCAAATTTGTCGCCATGTCATCATTTAAATAAATACAGTTGATTATAATAATGTTTTGATTTTATCCTCAGGTTTGAAATGTAAACATTTGTAAAATTGTGTTATACATGAAAGTGCTGATCTTATTTAGTTTAATGTTGTTTTTGGGAGCATGATTAATTAATTATCATTATGAGAAATTCTGTTTAAAATATGTAAAAACACATTTATATAAAATCGTTTATTTAAATAAAGAAAAGTTTAATGTTTGTTTTTAAATATGATATACATATTTTATTTAGGGAATTGTAAGATTAGTTTTTGATTCATATTTATCTATTGTTAGGACCGTACATTCAAATTTGGTTTTTATGATTCGATACAATATTTCAAGATAAAAAAAATATGTTAAATGTTAAAAATTGTTAAATGTTGGAATATGTTAAAAATTGTTTTCTTTTAATATTTTATATTGTTATCTTGAAAAAATGGATCCGGCTACTAGCAACTGACATTTATCTTTTCAGAAATATTCTGATGCGTACATTTTCTTTCTATATGATGAATAATAACAACCTACTTTAGCATAACATGAATGATCAAATTTTAAAAGATTGACCAGACGTAAAATATTCCTTTCTCCAAATCATTCAAGTAAATACATTTGAAATTAATTTTCAAAAATAAATTAATTTAAATTTAATATAAATTATTATGATTTAATCAAACCCAATATTTTATTAGTTTTCAACACACATACAATCATCTAAATAACACAAAAAATTATTATGCTGCATTTTGCTTTATAACAATTTTTAGAGTTATATTGTTCATTGAGAGATTTTGCAAAATGTTTTAAATCAGAATATTTAAAACCTAATAAAATTATTTTAAATATTTTTTCTAAAAATGTTTAGATTTAAGTAAATAATTATTTAATTATTTTCTTATTAATGATAACTCTTAAATGGTCATACTGAATTTATTGAAAATGATAGTTACTTAAATTTGATAAAAAAAAATTACCATTACATTTGATTATTATGTAACTTTTCTAATTAAATTTCAAACGTTATTACTCTGATGACCAAAACTTTACCAACAATGTAAATTTTAAGCAGATAGTCAGGAAATTGCAAAAAATGGTTTCTTGCGATCAGTATAAGGAACTCACGATTTAGTAGAAAGATTTTCCGTGTGCAAATGTTTGGAACGAAACAACACAGGTGTCGTGAGCATTTGCAAAATGCGTGTGATCGGCACATACATCTTAAGACTTAAGAAACAAAGAGTGGAGAAGCAATTAAAGACATTCGCTGAGAAGGCGAGTAAGTTCTCTTGTAAAGTATGGTTAGAATATCTCATTTGGAAGACTTCATACGAAGAAGAATGATCGGAAGTCACTTGAACGACATCATGCATAGAAAAGCAATCGGAAATTTGGAAGAGACGAACAATGTGGTTAGTGTAGTTGAAAAGCTCATAATCCATAAAATTGTCCTTTATCACTTTTGGAAATCTTACAGCTACTGGAAAGATTAGTGGTGCCCATCCTATCAAAAATAATAAAATGGATGATTGAAACATCATATTGCAGTCAAAAAGAAAATTGAAACTTGTGTGCAAATTCCCTTGATCAGTAGCTTTATATATCAACACGAGGACAAGTATTGCGTTTACTGTGACAAGATATATTCAAAATGTTGACTTATTCACCCGCAATCCGGAATGACGGCGTAGAAAGTTGACCGTTGGAGTCTCCGTTTACAATGATGCAAGAAATACAAAAACTGGAAATCTATTCAATGGAATTGTAACTCATTTCGTAGAAGAGTAGTAGCTGTGCATCAAGGGATGTTCAATGTTATTTGATTTTCAGATGGGTCAATACATGATTTTTTCCCAGTAACATATAGTGACCGTTATGATGTTGCTGGTGTTGTCGTATGGGCGGAATTATTCGAAAGTCTGGACTGAGCTATATGTTTTCGACAGAGATTCTATAATTAGAGATTTCTTTTGTAAGGAAGTAGTTCTCTATGTGAGTCTGTGCAGGTGTAACTGGGACAAATATAGTTTTCAAAAATTACAATGTATGGTCAAATTAGACTCCTACTGTCCAGCGTAGCTACTGGAAAGAAAGATAAAACTTAAGTCTATTGTCCGGAAATCCTCTCCCGTGATTTAAATCACATAGAGCATGTGAATGATAGGAGAAAATGCCTTACAGTACAATTACATCTTTCAGGGAACACCAAAAAAAAAGAAATGTGTTACTATTTTGAACATCGATTAAAATAGTGACCTAAAACGCAAAAGAAACATGTCTTCCTGTAAATGGATTACTTCTATATACATTTCATCTCTTGATCGGCAAAGGATATACTTGATAACCAAAAAATAACAGATGAAAATTACAATTATTTGCAATAAAACTAAGAGTATTTTCTAAAAATCTAAAAATGAAGTTATTTTTGTTATGATTTGGGAGAACATGATAATTTGTTTGGAAAGTAAATTTTTAAAGGTTATGATCTATTCAAGGAAGTATAACGTATACATTAATAAATCATTTCATTGTAACTCCTCCTTGAAAGAAGATCTGAAACAATTTACATCTATCAAAATAACTACAGTTTGAAAATTTAAAAATTAAGCAAATTATATCAATCTACATTTGCAAAGATATGTTTTTCAATAGAGAACTAATTTCCTTTTGTATAACACCTGCATAATAACAGCTAATGTTAAATAATTTAAGTTTATATTTTAAACTTTTAGCTGAAGATGTATTTGGTAAGTTATTTCTACTAATAACCCAATTAATTTAAATTTAACTTTTTTCGTTCTGAATTTTTTGCATTTTTTTAAGAAGAAATTCTTAAATTACAGCTCATAATTTTAAAAGAGTGTTTTTAATGCAGTACATTCATATACATTGATACCATTAGTTTCCTAACAAAACAAAAATGCAACATTAATGCTCCGCATACAAAGAAGAAAGATAACAATTTAGAATATTTATCATTCGACATTACATGGAATTTGTACAAAACACTTATCACTAAGTAATGGTACTAAACTTTTTACTAGCATGAAACAAAAGTAATTTAAGTGATGAAACCTAAACACTCCAGCCGTAACTTTCAAGTGCTCTAACTTTGCTGCTTCATTAACTTTGTTGCAGGATTAACAGGCGTTGATGTTTTAGCTATTATATATCACAGCTGAGATCATTAAGAATCTGGTGGAACAAATTGAAAATCACTTTTAAAGGTGATTCTTTCATACGTATTAAATAACAAAAGTTTTTTCCCCCAAAAATGACGCGATGAAAGTAATTAAAAAGTTTTTAGATGATTATAATTTTGTTACAAAATAAATTTACACCAGCAACATTCTCCAAAGAATATTTAAAAAGTTCAAAAGCAATATTTAACTCAAGGGAACTATTGCTAGTGTGGATTTTTTTAGTTTTATTTCTCATTGGTTTCTTGAGACATTATATTTACTATAGATAACGTCAATGAGTTTCTTGTTAAACAAGAAAATATTAAATTGCCCGTTTGGGTATTTTCTTAAAAGATGGAAATATTTGTCATTTCTTTTTTTTTCTGTAAAATAAATATATCTCTGCCTGATAAAATACTTTTATTCATGAATAAGTAAAAAAAAAAAAAAAAAAAACATGTTTCTTCTGCAGTTGTATAATTATTAGATTTTTAATCCGTGTAAGCATAGAATAACTTGGTGACATGTGTAGCAAAAAAATCTCGTCACAGAATGAGAAAAGAAAATTAATTTCTTTATAAAAGGACTATTGTTCAGAGTTTACATTTATTTTTGAAAGAAAAAGAAAATGTGAGCGTTTGACTTAACAATAGTTTGTCTCTCATTAGTTTTTACTATCACACAATTGAATACCTCATGTGTACAAAATAAAGTCATATTCTTCTAACTGTACATTGTAAAATGATTCTGAAATAAAATTTAGTTTGCTATTATTAATCATTCTTGTCAATTAACTTCAGAATGAAAGATTTAGCATATAAAAGAATCCACGCGTAAATTTATGGTTTTGTTCTGAAACGCATATAAATTTTAAGAAATTTCTAAAACTCAAGTTGCACTTGAACGACTGAGTTTACAAATCAGGTGATTATACTATACATTTTTTTTAAAAAAAAATACATGTTTACAGTATTTTCCACATATCCTAAACATTAAAGGTAGAAAATTTACTGACATTAAAAATGAGTAAATACACATGCGTCTAAAATTAAAATATACGAAAAATATGCCTTCTTTTAGTTTTAAATTTTATTAACGTGTTACAAATGACAATATTTTTTAATCACAAATGATTTTAGAATACAAAACATTATAACAAATTATGAGTTTACTTTCTTGTCCTCAAAATGTTGCTGTATACTTTCAGCTTTCAACAGTAGCATGAATTAATATTGTCCTTTACTTATAATTATTATTACTATCCTTTTCAGTTTTAAGATAAAATTATGTGTTTATTAGCTTTATAGATTAAAATATTTGCAAAATGTTGTTGTTATATATGGCTAAAAAAAGCACAATCATCAACATCTGGCCACTCACAAACACCTTTGAATTACAATAAAAGTGGAAAAAAGGTATAAACCAACATAAAACAATTAACATTCTAAAATTTCAAAAGATTAAAAAAGACTAAAATTTCAGTTTAAAATGCTAGCGGGGGTGCATGTAAGTGGTGAGGACATGCGATCCCTCGCTATCCAATATAACTTACAAACTTTAGCACTTTGTTGAAGAGTATGGTCCAGGCCCGGGCAGATGAGTAGATGTTCCCTCTTCATATTGTCTGCTTTACAGATAGGGCAAAGACAACTGGTCAAGATGCCAATTTTCTTAAGGAGTTCAGCTAGGCAGTCATGACTAGTGCTCCGTCTAAAACTGGCCACGGCCACTTTACGTGGTCTGTGACCGTATCATTCCAATCATTTTTAATATTTATTAGTAGTTTGTCTCTGGATTTATTAGATAGGTCCTTGTTATAATTCAGCATGACCCTCTCTCTTATACGTCTTTTTAGGGAATCCAATGGAATAGTATTAGTTTCAATATGTGTTTTAATGCCTTTCTTGGCCAAACGGTCCACTCTTTCATTACCATCAATGTCCACATGCGATGGTATCCATTGAAATTCTAAAGTTTTACCTTTCAAATTACGTCCCGGTATAACTCGTTTGATATCATTTACAAGGGAAGATTCTATGAGGTGCTGGAGTGTAATTATTTCAATTGCAGATATTGAGTTGACTATTATGACTGCCTTTCAAATCGGTCCATATTTAATTGCAGATTGGTCACAGGCAAAAAGATCGCGTGGACTTCAGCATCGAAATTAGTTAAATGTTTACCCACTGGAGCATGCTGCGAGAACACCACACCGGTGGCATCATTTAGCCAAGAACCATCAGTATAAACACGGATCCATTATGTCTCAGGGTAATTATTGTTCAACAATGACAAGATATTCATTTTCAGCAAAGTACCTAGTGTGTCTTTTTTCCTGTTTCCATCCCTTTTTAAATCCCCTTTCAAAATCCCTTTACGAATCTCGACTGGGAATATCTGAGTTTTTTGAGAACTCGCTTGTCAGTTGTTCGTCAAGTTTGCACGTTGAGATGCTCTCAGTCTAACGAAAGTACTAACCACTTGTTTCTTTATATCAACAGCAATGGAAGGGTTTGATGTATAAGACTGAAGAGCCGCTATCGGAGTTGTCTTAACTGCTCCCGTGATTATACAAATGGCTTTATTCTGAGTTCTCTCCAAAACATCCAAATTAGTTTGTGGGACCAAGATCAATGCTTCATTCCCATATTGGAGAACTGGTTTTATGTATGTGTTATATGTGAGATTTAAAGAGTATCTTGGGTGCAACCCTATTTTGTACCGGCAAGTCTCTTTGAAATAGGTAATCTTTTTTCCACTCTAGTACCAGTATGTTTGATATGTTCCAAGAAATTAAATTTACTGTCCATTATAACTCCAAGATATTTTATCTCCCTATTCTCATTTAATCTAGAGCCACCAATATATAAATCAAAACCAAGTAAGGCACGGCTCAGAGTAAAAAACTGATATATTGTTTTTGATTTGTTGATTATCATATTTTTATTAGTAACCCATGATTGGAGGAATTCCAAAGCATCATTCATATTATTCTCAAGTTATTGTCTCTGTCTTTGAGGGTTTCGCTAGTTATTTGTCCATATAACCAAATCATCAGCAAACATGCTTACTTGGCAATTCCCCAACTCTTTTAGACTTTTAACTAGATCACTGACAAATATATTGAATAGTATGAGGCTAATTCTGAATCCTGTGGCAGTCCAAACTTAGACTGCCTGTATATGGATTATACATTATTCCAGGTAGTCTTGATCCATCTCTGTGCAAGAAATCTCTCAATCCAATTTAGCATCCAACTTTCTATTCCCTGATCTCTTAATTTGTTCATGAGTTTTTTTCTGCAGATAGTGTCATAGGCTCCCTGGAAATCCACAAATACCACCAAGGAGCTCCTCTTAGATTTGAAACCTGATTTAATGGCACGAACAAATTTCATGATAAAGTTAGAGGAAGACAAACCATTTCAAAATCCAGCTTGCTTCTTTTCAATTATTTCAGCAGACTCCAAGAAACTTTTTAATCTATTAGTCAGCATTCGTTCAAAGGTTTTTACTAATACTGAAGTCAGGGAAATGGGCCCATATGAGGTCATCTGGTCATCTGTAGGTTTATCTTTCTTATGGTTAGGAATGATTATATCCCTAACCCTATCAGGTGGAATACTAGTTTTCACATTCCAAAAGGTATTAAAGATCAGTAGCAGAGATTTTAAGGCCTTCGGTACAAGGCGCTTTAGGTACTCTGGAAAGATATTATCCGAACCAGATTGTTTCTTCACTTTTATAGCTTTAATAGCCTCAAGTTCCTCCATTGAGAATAATTCGTCAGATTCTTTTTTGATCCCTAGCAAAAGTGCTGTTCATACACTTGTTATATTTTATCCGCTTCTCTTGTGATAAATTATATTTATTAAGAAAATGTCTATTGAATTTCTCTGCTAACCTTCATTATCAGTCAGCATTACACCTCCAATCCTCTTTGAATGATTTGGTTTTTCTCTTTTATATGGTCCAAAGTTTTGATAAGTCTATAGGCTTTCCCATCATCTCTTCTTTAATTCATTCTACTCGGCATCACATTCTAAGATTGTTGTTTAGCCTCTGACTTTTTGTTTCATTAATGCACAATCCATTCAATTACTTTTCCTTTTTCCTCTGTATGGAGAGCTCTTCATTTCAAAAGGGTTGAAACTTAGAGGAACGCCCTCTTGGGATATTCATCTAAGCTCTTCTAAGTAAGGCTTTTGTAAATCTATAGTAAAGCCTATAGGAAGAGTCATCTTGGGGAAATTTTCTCACAAAACTCTCTAAGTCGGCTGTAAAACCATGCCAATTAGCCTTTTTTAAATTCCACAAAGGTTTTGGATGGTAGTAGTATGTGCTCATCCCCGAAGTATAAGTCACCAAAGTCATTCTTTGTCCACTACCCAGATCACTCAGTACAATTTTTGACATCCATCAATTATACATGGTGAGATCACATAGCAAGATCTGGGTTTGTTGAGCTCCCGCTATAGTGAATAAAAGTCTTAGGATATTTCTCTTTATACAAGAGGGTCAGTCAATTTGAGTTCACATATTCCTCAACTATTTCTCCGACACGATTATAATACACACTGCCCCAACTGGGGTAAGCAGAGTTGAAGTCTTCCACAATAATAGAATTCCTCAACAGTATCAGGGTGTCTAAATTTAAATGCTTGTTGCTCGGGGGACAATAGACACCATGTATCATAAATTGTATATTTTTCTTCCACAAAGTTATAGCCAATGTCTTTGCAAAGTATTGGTCATTCATCTCCTTTATAATTTTGAAGACAGATATTAAATCTTGTTTTATTGCTACGACAATACAGCTGGCTATCTGTATTTTCTTCCAAAAATTTTGTAGCCAGCAATATTGTAATACTTTGTTTTGCTCAGTGATGTTTGCCTCCTGGATAACCAGTACATCTACATTCCTCTCCACTACAATCTTAACTACAATCAGCAAATTTAGCCATGGAGAGGCCACCTGCATTCCACTGTAGGATATTTAACTTGAAATATTCACGTCGCCGAAGCAACTTTCTTTAGCGAGTAGCCATAGCTTCTAGCAGTTACTCATTTAGCACCACTCATGGTGGCACGTGTGACTTGAGATATGCCACGGACGCAGGTAACGTTACCCCCGTATTTGCAAAATATATTATTTTCTGGAATTTAAATATTAAAATTTACACACAATTAGAAATGCTATGCAGTTGATATTTAGTTAAATATTCAAATGTTGATTTTTTAATAAAGAACAATTTTTTTTTAGCAAATGATTGAATGAATATAGTTTGAATATTTTAACTTACCCCACATTTTATACAATTATTTCTTAACCATATATGTTAAATGTTCTCATATCAAAATGAACAATTTAATTATAAAAATTCCCAATATATTTAACTTTTTTACATTTCTGTGATTTGTATTTCTGTTCTATTTTTATAATATGAACATGATTTCATTGTATGGGATATAATACATTTTTCAATTTATAATTTGAAACGTAGCAAACATATTATAATTCTTCTTTTATAATTACCAGAAGAAATAGGTTTATTTTTAAAAATCAAAAATGAGTGTATAAATATTTTATAAATTTTGGTTGCCACAAATGTTCAAATTTAGACAATTAAGTAATTAAATAAAATATCAAAATTTGAAACAATGTTAACATAACAATCAAATGGAAAAAAGTATTGCAAATTAATAAAATCAATTTTTTTCGAATTTTTATGTATTAGAGAATTATTTTAATAAATATCTATATAACATGAATCCAATAAATTTCTGCCTATTAATTATTAATTTAAACACACATTTAAGCGAAAACACTCCAGAAGAAATATTCCAATATTTTCACTTGCATATAATTTTAATATGCATTTTTTTAAATTGTATACATTTTTTTCCTTTCAGATTTAAGGAAAACACTGTTAATTGATATTCAACAATTATATTTGATTATGAACTTCACCAAATATTTTTTTTCCATTTAGTGTAATTGTTTAAACATAATTCAAGTATTTAAATTATTTATTATATTTTTGCCTTTACTATTTAAATGTTAATGCTATCAAATGCTTAACTTTTGACTATTTATTCATAAAAATTTATTATATTTATAACTTTTATAGAATTTAAAATCAAATGGTACTACTTCATTCTTGCGAACACATTCATAATTTCTTATTTATTTAATTTGCATTTTAATTGCTTATAAATGTTTTATTTTCTATTATAGTAGAATTTGCAGTTTTTAAAAAGTAGTTTTCATTATTAAAATACTATTTCATAGATTATTGTAAAAAATGATTTATTTAAATTAAAAAATCATATTTTTATTTAATTAGTTAATAAGTTTAAATGTCATAATTGAATTACAATATATTTAAATAAGCTATTTTTTATTATTGTTGTTTAATATGGAAAAATGGTGTTACAATAAAATTAAATATATTATCTTTTTGTTAAACATTCATATAGTTTTTTTTCTATTTTTATTTATTTATTTATAATGAAACCATGCATTTCTGTTGAAAACATTATGTTAAAATTTGCATAGCTATTTGATCAAAGTTTTTTAAAGTAGCTTAAATTTAAACTGCTCTTGAAACTTACTTACTTGTAATGCAAATTAAAAATTTGAATAAATCAATTTTTCCTTATTATACTTTGTACTTCAATATCATGTACTCCATTGAATGATGTTGATTTGAGAGAGGCTATCTTGCATCAATTTATAATTTGTAAGAAGAGTAGTTCATTAGTAGTTGATATATAAACTTTCTTTTATACTAAAATACACATAAAATGTAAATTATAAAATTCATTTTAAGCATTGCTACAGTTTTGAATATTAATTTCATATTTTAAAATAATCAGAAATAGAAGTACTTGAATAATATGTGTAAAACCTACTGAATTTATTCATACTATTGAATGTAAAATTATTACGGAAAAATGTATTATTTTATCAAAATTTTTGTTTCATGCGAGGTTTATGCTTATATTCAATGAAATCAGATTAAAAATTTTTAAAACAAATTCACTAAAATCAAAGATATTCTCAAAGAATTACATCGCTCATAAAAGGGTATTTTCAACATTTACTAAAACAATTTACTTTGTCAAAAATAAATCAATTTTTTTAAATTCAGATGAAGAAATTGAATACTTTAATATAACATTCAAAGCAAATACGTTAATTTAGCTTTGAAATTTAAAGTGAGGAAATTTTTTTTTATTTTAAATTATAATGCTTCTAAAGGAATATTGTAATTTTAAAAGCTTTCCCCCATGTTCATTTAAATCATAACCAGCAACATTTTACTTTCAAAAATGTCTTATGTGTTGTTTAATATTTAAATAACACAAGGGAACAAAGTAGTAATTGTTCACTTTCAATAAAATGTTCATTCCATAACATGAGTAGACATATAATTGAATACAATGAATATGCAATAACTATCCAAACTTAAAATTAAATATCACAAACGAAATTTCACATTGGTTACCCAGAAGCAAATAAAGAAATGGAGGTTGGTCCGAAAAAATATTTTTTATCTGAAACACGTACAAACTTCACGTTCTCATTTTATACGAATAAAATGTGATCTCACTTTGTAGGGCAGTGAAACCGGTACGTGCTGTGATTGTTAATGCGCTCTCATAATTGTGAACTTGAGTAGCGCAAGATAAAATATTAGATTAAATCTTGAATTCAAATCAAAAAGATGTTTACAAAATTTCAAGAGTG
>JAPDSC010085173.1:0-19320 GCA_026290005.1 Latrodectus geometricus | reverse complement strand
ATATATATATATATATATATATATATATATATTAAAATTATAAATAACCTTGATTTTTACTAACGCGTGACACATTACTTACTAGTTTACTAATAATACACTGAAGTTTACATTTATGTATATTATCATTTTAAGAAAATATATTTAAGAAAAATGCCATGATTGTAATAAGAAAAATAACGTGTTGCGTATTTGTCGTATTCATTAAAAAGGAACATTTCTAATTCATCTAAAGTTATATTATTTAAAAGAAATTAACAGCTGAAATGTTTATGCAGTACAGGATGAATAATAATATAAATAAATAAAGATTTTGTGAACTGTAAAGATTTTGTGATTGAAATACTAAATAAGAAATAATGTTTAATTGAAACAAATATTCTGTGATAATAAGAAATGTTGCTTAAAAGCATTATTAGCGATTTTATAAATAAACGTTTTCGGATATTCAATAGGCGCCTTCTATACTCATACAGCACATCTGATTGAAATAATAAAAACATTCTTATTAAATTTGCATTGCTTTAGATGCCTTATTTCCTCATTAGACAAAAGAAAATATTTCTTGGAAAAAGAATAGAGAAATATGCAAGTCACTTGTATGCTTGTTTACCTTTACCTGGCATTCCAGGAAAAGAACTGTTAGTTTCATTAATATAACTAATTTCATACATAAATGAAGGTATAATTGCACCATGTATCACTTATAGGCAGTGATTTTATATCCACATGATTTTAAAACTGTTAGATGACCGAGGAACAACTGACTAATATAGCTGAACTTGTGTAAATAAAATTTCATTTACATGTATGTAGCTTTAATAAATACTATAAATATGAAAATAAGCGTTGATATATGATTAAATTATGCGATAATCAAACATTGAGGAAAAATTTGAAGCTTAGAATAATACATTCCATTAGAATAGGAGAAGAATAACAATCGATATGTTAAAACTCATACAAGAAAAGATATTCAATATTTCCCTTTATTCCCTTTAAAAATGTCTATTCTATAAGAAACACGTACAAACTGCCGCAAATATTGTTCCGAAATTGATGACTGCTTATCAAATCATTTTATGTTAGTTTAGAATTTAAAAAAGCGTATATAAATAGGCAATATATAATTATTTTATAAGGAAACCAATTTTATTCTATCATATGTTTCCATTTAACTCCAAATTCATTACTGGTATAGCAAACAATTTTAAAATACACTTATCAGAACTAATCAATTTCTCAGGTATTAGGATTTTTCCAAAACATAATAAAATGTCTAAAGTTAAAACTGATAATTATTTCGATCTAAAGTTAAAACTGATAAATATTTCAGATTCGATGAATAACACATCTACAGTTAATAGGATCACATTTCAAAAATTGGCCAATCAAAGCCACCAAGAGTGCTTATAGAGGAATAATGAAAACTAAAATAACGATATCATAAGACTAAATAAATTATAACAAATTTAGAAAGATCTTTGATAAAACACTATCGAATGTAAGATTTTTCTCTTGTGATAACAGTGGTTTGCAAAATTCAATTTGATTGAATTTTGCTTCCTTGATTCATATCTACTTTTTAATATGTTATACATTTAATTCGTAAAAGTAGAGAGAGAGAGAGAGCTAACCAAATCATTAATTGCAGTTTAAATATTTAGCCTTCTAAAATATGCAGTAATAACAGTTAAATAATTTTAATTGTTTGGAAAATTTGCTTCACATGATAGCAGGATAATTTAAAACGAATTTTATTGTATAAAATTATTTTGATATTGAAAGTTGATTACAGTGTTGGTGTTTGTCGATAACTTCAAATACCTAACTTCTTGAGAGAATAAAACATTGTGTTCCTCAATCTGTGTTACAGTAAGACAGTCAATACTATAAATATAATTTATACTTTGAAGAACTCATAAAAACGACAGAAGATAAATCTTTGTAAAAATTAATTTTTAATTTTATTTTAAGCTTTTTAAATTAGAAGCCGGCAAAAAATATAACTATCAACATTTTTAATTTCAAAATGAATGCATAAATAATTTATAGAAGACATAGAACTTCCTGATAAGAACTTAAGAATACACAAAACTTCAGTACTAATGTATAGAAACTCATAACATTTCTTTGATGATAAAATGTTTTATCATATAATAAAATAAAAAATTCGTTAATAATATTTATTGATTGAATTTACATGGGTATCATAAATGATTGTTTAAAAGTTTATATCTATCTATCTATATATATATATATATAAATTTTCCTTGAATAAATTAAAATCTAAGCGAAACGCCAATCATGATTTTTTATTTAACACATTTAAATTTTATATTAAAAATAATTATTTAAATGTTATCACAGAATATCAAGATATTTAATTTAAAATAATATTATATAAGTATTATCTGATGTTAAATATATTATCATTTATTCAAATGTAAGTGTCAATTCTTACATGAGTATATTTATAATCACTGTAGTTAATTCAAAAAAATTAAAAGGAAACATCAAAAAAAGATATTTAACATCGAATTTAGTTATGGCTCTTCATATTTTTATCAAATGTACAAGACCATTGTTTTTATAAGTCTTTTGTAAGTAAATTATCTAATATAATTATTGTTAAATTTAATAAGTAAATTTTTAAGCAAATGATATTCTTAATACATAAAACATGTTTTGAAGTATGAAATGAAATTAGTAAATAAATAATATCTCTGAGGACTTTTAGTGAATAAAATGTATAGTAGAATAATCAATACTTTTCTATATCTAAAAATATTTTATGTAAATATATATAGTCAAACATATAAACCATTGCAACATTTCTCTGCCTGGAAATTAGTGAAAAAATTATGCAGTGTCGTATGATATTTTTTAATCGATTCAATTTTAAAAATTATCCTAATTTTCCAGAATGAAACTAATAACATGCGAAGTAATTGGCAAATAACTTCGGAAATTAAGTCAATATGATTACTATGTATTTAAAGTCTATGATTTAAAATAAGTTTTAATACATTAAGCAATCCATACCATGATATAAGTAAAGCTAATTAAATGATTTCTCAATGTATCACAAGATATGCATACAGCACAATTTCTTCAAAGTATTTCTTTGCCAATGAAAACTTTCTTGCATCTAGTTATATTTTAAACGTTTGTTGAATGTCAAGTATTGCTTGAAATTGATTGAAATAAAATAATACAAAATATGATAATTTTAAAAGGGTCTCTCAAAATTGCGCTGATTATAAAATATGCATTTATGCTAAAATTATTCTGTGCCAATAAAATTTTCATACTGGCTAATTTTTAAAAAAACAATTCTATGTTTAAAAAATTAAGCAACTAATTAATTTTTTTTTAACTGGGTATGGATATTTTAAAAAATACATCGTTATCTTAAGTCAAAATGGATACACTTAATTTCCTTATAAAATCATTAATGTAAAAAGCTTTGGGAAAACCAACAATAAAAGTTAGACATATATAATCATTTATTTACAAAATTTAAGATTTTTTAAACAAGAGATGATATGAATGTTTAAATTAATTAAAAGTATAAGATGATGCAACATAACTGTATTAACATGCTATTATAGATGAAAATTATTCTTTTTATAAATTCTGAGCTATATAAATTCTTTTTCATTGATTGGATAATAGATAAATCATACTGAAACAGTTAAATCACACCATTTGAATTCATTTTTGAACACTAATTTATACTGGATTCAAAGATACTATAAAATTGCATCAATTATATTATACCTTTACTAATGATTTGTATTAAAAAATTTAATGGATTCTTTAAACGTTTTCCAGTTTATAATATTGCAAAAATTGCCGTTATTGATGCAATTTGTAAATTGATTCTTAAAAAAACCATGTCTTATTCAAGAGATAACAAGTAAAATAATATTTGAGTAAATATAATAAATTACTTAATGATTACGCAAATACACTTATTCTTTTGGAAACAAAATCTGTTTTATAATTAATCTAACTATAGGATTTTCGTAAAGGTCATTAATATTACACTACTAGACATAAAATTGCTACATCAAGAAGGCGGCATGCTACCAACGTGAAACTTATATGAAAGGAAGAATGTGCTGTGATATGCAAATGATTAGGTTTTCAGCGCATTCAGACAAAGCAGGCACAAGTAGCGACAACTACATTGTGTTTAAATGAGGAAATTGTTCAGCCGGTTCATCATACACAAATTGCATTTGAACGTTGTTGCTTGGTGAAAAGTTGTTGTGATGCCTCGTGTAAGAAGGAGAAATGCGTACCAGCACGTTTCTGACTTTGATAAAAGTCGAATTGCAGCGTACTGGAATTGCGGTTTATCTTATAGCAGTATTGCTGCTCGCGTCGGTCGAGATCCAATAACTGTTAGCAGAATATGGAATCGATGAGTTCCGGATGGTAATATGAAATGCGATGCGGGATCTCAACGGTCACCAATCACTAGCAGCCGAGAAGACAGACATATTATCCACATGGCCGTAATGGATCGTGCAACCACGTCACGAGCCGTGAGTCAAGAAACGGGGTCGTTTGAAGACAACAAGTGTCTGCACGAATAGTTAGAATAGACATTTGCAGCAGCATGGAATCTCAGATCGTAGACCATGGCTGTGGCTTCCCTTGACGCTGCGTGCATCATGATGGTCAGCATCATGATGGTCGCATCCGCGTTTGGCGGCATCGTGGTGAACGCACACTGGCAGTGTGAATTCATCATCGTCATACTGGCCCATTACCTGGCGTGATGGTATGGGGTGCCATTAGATACACGTCTCGGTCACCTCTTGTTCGCATTGACGGTTCTTTAAACAGTGCACATTACATTTCTGGTGTGTTACGCCTCGTGGCTCCACCCTTTATTCGAGCCCTGCGAAACCCTACGTTTCAGCAGGATAATGCTCAACCTCATGTTGCCGGTATTGTACGGGCCTTCATTGATACGGAACATGTTCGGCTGTTGCCCTGGCCAGCACGTTCCCAGATCTTTCACCAATAGAAAACGTCTGGTCAATGGCTGCCGAGCGACTGGCTCGTCACCAAACGCACGTCACTACGGTTGATGAACTGTGGCATTGTGTTGAAGCTGCATGGGCATCTGTATCTGTAGGTGTAATCTACTCTCTGATTGACTCAATGCCCAGGCGTATAACTGCTGTTATTGCTGCTAGAGGTGGTTGTTCTGGGTACCGATTTCTCAGGATCTATCCAGCCAAATGTTTTGAAAATTTAATCACTTGTTATTTCTAGTAGAATATATTTGTCCAATAAATATCATTTTGTTATCTGCATTTCTTACTGGTGTAGCAATTTTAATGGCCAGTAGTAAATTTTGTTTTTAATGTAGTTAATAATAATTCCTTTTTAGCTCTAATTATCACAAAATGTATAGAATAATATATCCATAAAGTAAAACTTTTATTACTATTAGTAGCTTAGTAAAATATGAAGCAGTTTTTATATTTACATTTATGAAAGTAAATTGATACAAAATTGTATTAACAGATTTGATAATATATCTTTACAAATAGAATCAGAAAAAGTAATCCCCTTCTGTCCAAATTTCAGAATTTATTTTCTAGATATTAAATAAGAGTGAAATATATAGTATTACAACGAATCATCAATTTACAGTTATAAATCTATTACAAATATTAAGTCTAGATTGCTTATGAATTAATAAAAAAATAGATTTAAAAATTATAAGATAATTTATTGATTTTAAAGTTAACATCATTATCATGGATATCTCTTTAAAATGAATATAACAATAATAGATTGTTAATATTTTCCATGAATTTTACTTTTAATAATTGCTTCAGTTTGCAATTTCTGAGTAACAAATTATCAGCAATATACCAGCACAGAACACTGAAATTTAAATATTGTTTGTGATGTCAAGCTTTATAATACCATGAAAATGCAGTTTATCATTAACATTTAAAATTTTACGCGCGCGCACGCGCGAGCTAGCTTTCTTTGAAATGAAATTTTGCATTTTAAATTATCCAAAACAAACATGTAAAATTTATTAAGAATTAGTTTTGCATTCGATGCAAAATATATAACTTACTTAGCTTGAAACACTGTTTGAATTTCAAAACTATAATTATAAAAAATATATAAATTTTAGCTAAAATAAAATTAAAGTGCAAACAATTGTAATCCTTAATTCTAAAAGGAACTTTAAAATAGATTTTGAGTTTAAAATCGCTTGGAGACTGTTTCAAGTAGATTCTTATGTTATTAATTTTACCACTTCCAATTCAATTTGCAACTTCCACAATTTAAGTAAACATAAATCAATTCATAATTTCGTGTACTAACAGATGTAATATTCTCACATCTTTAACTGAGAATGTAATTTTCATTATTGATTGAAAATGCGTGCATTCTTGTCAAAGGCACTTTAAAAATTCTCATAATGAGCAGTGTCTCGGAAAATTATTTTCCACATAAATGATTACAATTTAAATTTGATTATTTTTATTTGTATAAAACCCATAAAATCCCATTAACATATTTTGTTCCAAGTTGTGTAACAGTTTTATACTCAAAAGTTTTGAACACATAAGAAAGGTAAATTTATTTAGAATCATATACACATTTTTAAATGTTATGCTGAATATATGAGAGATAGAACTGAATATTTCTTTATCAAATTAGCATTTAAATTAAATCAGATACATATTTAAAGACAGAAGTGAAAATAGAAAATATCATAATGTTTATAACTCTTTTCTTAAATTTTCAAAACATGAAATAATTTAAATTATTTTATGAAACAAAATACATTGGAACACATTTTATCCATAATATATTTGAAAAGCGAAATATAATAAAAAATTGAAAATTAATTTCAAAAATGTGCTACATAAGTGTTTTAAGTTAATTCTTCTGCACATTCTATTTAAGTAAAGAATTTGAAGTACACGCTTTTACACATTTATATAGAGACTTACAACATGTTTTGAAAATTAATTTTTAAAATGTATCAATATTTTTAACGAACTAATTTATTTACGCTTTATTTTTCAATCTTGTAATCAATCTAATATAATTCATTAGTAAAATATTTGAAGGGTTAAAAGGAGAAGGTTTATTCTATATTAATTGTTTATTCTTCTTAGAAAATTCATTACAATTTTCAAAAATATTTGCATTTCTTTATAGCGTAAAATACTGCACTAAATCATCTTATATACTAACTACTTGAAGCTGTAAGAAATTCTAACTTCAGTTTGGGAAAAATAAATTATTATAAATAAACGAAGATTGTCAACATTTCATTTCTGAGCTATCGGAATAAAATTCATCGGGTTAAATTTCTCAGTATAAGTCAACAAAGATTTTGATACAACAGCATTAGGCAGCGACAAGATAGATTACTTCATACCGAGTTATGTTATGAAAAATGTCATATACTGAATATATTTACTGTAAAATTTATAAACTTCGTAATATAAAATCCAATACGATGAGGAAGTAAAGCTCCCAATTTGAATCAATGAAAACATTATATAAGACGGAAGATTCATGGAATCAAATGTATTTCAGCCCCAAAGCGAAATTGTTAAATGATAAATTGGGCAAATGAATGGAATCAGAGGTATTTTGACTGTTTCATTGGTACAGGTGTTAAAAAATTCATTTTGTTATGTTATGGGTAAACGTAGGACGTCAAGCTTATAGGTTTATAATTAATATTTTTTTTCACTTTATTTTTCAAAACCTCTTTTTTGCTGTCATGTTGCTAACATGTTTATTCTTAAGATCTGAGGAATCATGAAAATAAATGCTTATGTATGAATTATGCATAAATATTTGATGTACATCTCGGTGCTTTAGTGTATATAAACAACATTAAGTGATGTTTTTAACATTTAAGCATTTCATATTTGATGTAGGTACTGACGCTTTAATTAATACATAAACAACGTTAAGTGATTACAACAATGTTTCTTCCTGAAATACACAGACAGAATAGACTTCTCTTGTAATAAATAATATTATGGTATTACCGAAAATGTTATGGTATTACCTATAGAAATTTCTAAAATTGCCATGAGTTTATTCTATTTAAAGATGGTGCGTCATGATTTCATGGTATCTTTCAACAATGCATCCGGACTAATGAAAATGAATCTGATAATTCAAAAAAAACTATTTAGAGGATTAGAAACAAATTGGTTATGATGAATGTACAATGCTGCTAAAAAAATATGCATTTGCAGATACAGCACTCAAACCGAGATTAGTAAATCATAGGCACATGCCCACTTTGTGACAATTTAGGATGCTTTTATTTTGTTTCTATTGAATTTAAATCCATCCGCATTACAAATGGACACAGTTATGTGTTAAAAGACAGAAGAACAATACAAAAGAGATACAACAAGATGCAGGTAAATTTATTTCTAGATAAGATGCTGTGACAATCCAAAGTTCTTTTTCAGATTGGAAGCTTACAGTTTTCTGCTCAGTTGTGTATTACTATAGTAATAGTAATGTATGTAACATATAATCAGTCATCAAAAATGGTAGGTTTGATCTCTCTCTATCATCTTATATTGAAAAAGTATATGCCATCTAAGTACGTGTCAAGTATCTGAAAAAGTATATGTGATCCGAAAATGAAAGAAAACATATATTTTTAAATAACTTGATTTTACAGTACTTATTTAGAAGCATAATAAAGACATAAAATATTCATTTATAATACGATTTTGGCATTGAAAGAAAAAGACTCATATTTTGCTTACTGAGTCATGATTTCATGGTTTAATTAAAAGTTATTTTTAATTTAACATTTTGTTTTCTTACATAAATCATTTTTACTGTTTTTAAATTTTCAGTTTAACTAACTAAATTTATGCATTTAATAACTTTTCATGTAGGCTTGGACTTTTTAGTTGTAAAAACATGACAAGTTTCCATTAAATGAGTAGTAAACATTTATTTGAAAATAGTGGAAAAGTATACATATATATGTGTGTGTGTGTGTGTGTGTTACGGTAATTGTGTGATTAATTATTGAATATTTATATTTATCATGAATACTGGTCAACGAGTGTATGAAATACCAAATATATAAAGAATGAAGTAAAGCCCATTTATTTTCTAAATATTTCAACACTCGTGGTAACATCTTGGCGTGGATTTCAGACTTCCTAAATCACAGATGTATCAGAGTCAAATTAAGAAGGACCTTTTCGGTCCATTTTGAACTATAATAAGTAGTACTTGAGGGTTCTGTTTTCAGCCCTGAGTTATTCTCACTATATTTAGCAGTTTTAGAGAAAACACTTCCCACTGTGGTGGGGGTTAGCTTGTTTGTTAATGACATCATTTTGTGTTGCTCTAGAGGTAACTTAGAAGAAATGCAGAAGAATCTCAACAATGCTCTATCAGCTTTTACAGACTATGCTGAAGTGTTCAAACTTCTGTCCGATCTTATAAAGTTCATCTCTCATCACTTTCTTTATCATTAACAAATGATTGTACAACTAACAGCCAAAACTATATATGGATAACAAGAATCTTGCTAATAAAAGGCATCCAAAATATCTTGGATATGTTTCAGATCCTGAATAGATAAGCTATAAACATATTGTTAAAAAGTAGAACGTATAGTTAAAACGTGTAGAACATTATTAAATACACTCAAATATATAGCGGACAAAGTCTGGGGTGCAGACTTAGTCACGTTAGGAGACACTTATAAAGTATTTATAAAGACCCATCCTGAAATATGGATTTCCTGTATATTGATATGGATACCCCATGAACCTTGATAAATTGTTTGTTTTATAAAATTGGAAAAAATACATTTGTGTTTTAATTCCAAGTTACTAAATATTATATATATCATAAAAACAAACAGTATTTTTCTAAAGAAAAAAATGGAAATGATCATTTGCAAATAATAGTAAATAATAAAAATAGCGTAAAACTATCGAAAATTTTAAAAAAAATGGGAAGAGAACTTTTTTACCACAACACATGAAACATATTTATCTGGAACCCAAGGTAATAAAAATTGCCTGTTAAAATTTTTTTTTAAAAAAATGTAAAAATATTATCATTATACAGTGATTATTTGCTTTGACTTGTCTAAAAATTGTCAAAAGAAATATAAGGTATTCGATGAAAGACTTTTTCTTAGACCAATGTTCTGGAAAGAGATGAACTCAAAATGTTAAATCAATTTAATTTTCATGACATGGAAATAATCATCTGGTTCAAAAATAATTATTTCTAATTTATATTTTTCTATCAAAGACCATTAGACCAAATTAGTGCATTTTTACTTCATTTCAAAATTGGATAGATATATATCATTTAAAAGTTCAGTATTATGCATAGTTTTACATTATTCTACATGATTTATAATAGTAAATTCATTTAAATTTTTTTAAATAAATTTATTTTCATTTTAACATCATTCTTTCAGTGCAAGTTTCATAAATTTAAAAGACAATTTAGCCTCAAAAGTTTGAAAGATAAATGAAAGTTATTAAATCTATATGGATTTAATAGTTTTCATTTAAACGAATATTCGTTTTACAAAATCTGGGAATTGTATAAATAAGGGTAATTTATATTTGGATACTGATTGCAATGATAAAAAATATTTTTAAATACATTTGTGTTTCAAAATTGTTTATGTCATCTTAAAAAAAACACTGGCTACATATTGGAAGATAAATTATAATGCATCATCTGATTGATTTGATGATAAAAAGTTTTTCAGAAATCCCGAAATTTTCAATTCCCATAGCACGGGGGCTATTAATACCGATATCATTATTGAATCCTCCACATAAAACTACTTACAAAGTGCATATTAAGAATAATATATGCATATTAAGAATAACTTATTATCTTTAAAATTACTTAAAACGATGTGAACCATTTTTAAATAAAAAAAGTATTTAACCATTTGAGTGCGTTAAAAGAAGTATAAACCGCGCTTCGCTTGTTATGCGCCAAAGATGCGGAAAAGCGCGATAGCGCTTCTCTTGTTTTGTTAATTAAATCAATACGCATTTCATTCCACACTTTTAGCATATAAATGAGAAAACGCTTCAGCATTCAAACGGTTAAAATTAAATTTCTAACAAAAGTCTAGACGTTAATAATATTTGAATTGCCCATGGAGCACCATATATTGAGCACCATAAACATGATCTTATTTACTGATACAATATTCTGCTGTCATTTAACGTTGATATGCTTTACATTCGAATTACATTTCAGTGCAAATATAAATATATATTTACAGATAATATACAAACTGTATGAAATGTAATAGAGTGAAATAAAACATTTCTTTATGTCTATTATTTAAGCATTCCAATTCAAATATAGCTCAGCTTAAGTTGTCGAACAAGACACTTGTTATCCGAAAACAGTTTACGTATTCAAATCAAACAAGGCATTTAAAACGATGACATAAGATATTTCACCTTGCTAGAAGTGACATTGAATAAAATGTGTGAAGTTTAATATTTATAAGAAAGTATTCCCAAGAATCTTTAATGCTACAAATATTAAGCACGTGATCAGTAGATTATATGTTTTTGAGAGAATGCTGATATTGTACATTTTGTATACACATAAACTGCTTGAATGTTAGAAAGTAAAATTTTCCAAATTAAATATGTTTATGATTAATGATTTAATAACAATATATTTTTCAGCAAATAAAAATGTAGATAAAGGGCTAAAAGAAGTTGATAAAGATTTAACAATTTTATGAGGAATTTCAATGAGAAAGAAAATTTGCTTAGTGATAATATTTAAAATTTTTCAATATTTCTTGCAGTAAAAGTACTGTATTCATAGTATTTTAAGTTCAGACAATTGTTCAATATACCTGAAGTTAAAATACTATGAATACAGTATTTTTTATCTGTTCTTTTATATACAGTTTATAGTTAATTTCAATTTATGATACTTTTATTTAATTTCTTATCCAATTCGAAAAATGTAAAATTTTCCAAAAAAGATAAAAATTGAATCATATATTACTTGATAAAAAAATCAAAAATATATTATTTAAAGAAAAATACTATTTAATTGTATTAAATAGTATTTTTCTTCAAATAATATATTTTTCAATTTCACTTAAAGAAGTATGTAAGACAATAATAATGATTTGCGCAATTAAGAAACAATTTATCCCATTTACATTCTCTAATTTTGTATTTTCCCAGCAAAATTATCTTAACTATATTAATAAACAGAAACGTCAATGAAGAAATACAACCATTCCTGATTGACTGCAATATTTAGGGAAATATTTGATTAATCTTAAGAATCATTTAAAATTATCAGCTTAACTATCTATCAAGTTGGTTTTTTCTTCCTTTTTCGAGATATTTTAATGTTGACAGTAGTTTAACCAAATAAAAAAATGAATTTTGAATTAAAATAAACACTTATTTTCAGGTTAAAAACCTAACACATAAAATATTGAAAAGAAGTTCAGAGATATCTGGCTACTTAACAATTAATTTATTTACTTGGTAGAAGGGCTTCTTATTAACAATTTCTTTAACAACATAACTGGAATATATGATGAAACATACTTAAAATGTGACACAAATAACTAAATTTTGTTTGATTTCAGAGATTGAAATGTTTTATGTTGATAAAAACATTGTCTTCATTTATATTCAAAAGAGAATATTACATATACTTATATAAATTGATCATAAAGTAAGGATATTGTAAATACAAGCTACAGGATGAGCTATAGGAAATTGAAGTAATTTAGTTAATGCAAAATTGTAAGTCTATAAAAGACATTAACAAGTGAATCCGCAAATGATTTTTTTTAATATTTAACCGTTTGAGTGCGGCGAACCGATATCGCACCTCGCTTTTTATGTTATGTTTATATAAAAGAAAACTCTTCAGCACTCAAACGTTTAAGTAAATTATTTTTGTTATAAATTATTTTTAATTAGAAACGTTTATTTCCTCAAAGAAATTCTTTGATTGTCTATTGTAGGAAAACCTTATCTGGGTTGATTTTACGTGGAAGTATTAGATGCAAATGTAAACTAAGAATAAAAAAACAGTTACTCATTTAGTGTCATTGAAAAAATAGAAGAACAGACAGATTTGTCGCAAAACATTCTTCAATTCCCTAATTTTTCTCGTCCTTTATGTCACTATAGATAAAGTAATTAGGAATGAAAAAAACAAGAAGTGTTCAGGATATCTTAATAATAATAATTGATGGGAAATGTCAATAATTAAAATGTAGAATTTACTATAAGAAAAACTTGAATTCTTAAGTCTGTTCCTAAATCAATCGCTTTAATGACACTTTTTAAAAGGAGAGATTTATTCCATGACAAAAACAACTGAATAATATCAAAGATAATTACATAATCTATAAAAACTATTTCTTCATGCCCAAAGACAAATACACACGATCATGATATATCAAACAGACTAAATGCTCCACCTTGATATTCAACGGTATTAAAGTTTCCATAAATGTTTTTCTATACCCATACACTGTCTTTCGTGCAAGGATAAAAATAGAGATCATTATTCACTTAAATTTATAATTTTATTATTTTCATTTGATTGGCAATGTAGATAACATTTGCCACAAATATAAACAAATGCAAAATGTTTATGTATAGTTATTTTCTTATAATTCTACTTACTAGATTTTGAAACTTAAGATACAGATACTTGTATTTATTTTTTAAATATTTCCCGCAGTTATAGATACATATTTAATTTTGTTTTCAAATTATTCATTTTATCATCATAGGGTAGTCGTTTTACAAGATGCCTAATGCTTACAACATATAGTCGTTAGGAAGTTCTGAACTAAATCATTCAAAACTAATCATTCAAATCTTATTTCTATAAGTCAATTTGAAATTTAGAGAAATAAGATTTGAATAAATGCCCAAATATCTTTATATAGTATCATTATTTTATAAGCAAAATCTAAGAAACTTTGTTATAGACTTTCCTTCTAATATTTCTATTCGTGATTTCACTTAATGTATATTATTTCACAAAACTTTCCTTTTATTTGAACTATTTTTCCGTTTCTACAATTTATTTTTTATGTTATATATAATTAAATATTTTGTTAGTTTCAAAAATACATGATAATACATGATTCAAAAATACAATTTGAGTAAAAATATCTGCAAAATTTTTATATATATATACATATATGTGTATGCAATCATCATTCCTCTATACATTTAACTGAGGCAAAATGAATATGTGCATTCACAATTAAGTATTAATAATTAATAAAGTAAATAATAATTTCATAGTAAAATAATTAATATTCAATCTCTCCATCTGAACAACTACATATATTTTTGAGTAGTTTTAATTTCATATTATAAGTCTTAATTTTTTAAAATAAACCTAAATAAAACCACGTATTCTATAACAGTTTCTCTGAATAAAAATATTCTTGTTTAATTTCTTATAATTATATAAACGCGATTTTCTTAAGATCCTTGTTAATAGATTTTTTAAAAATGTTATTTTTTAAAAAATTATATAGTTTATTTTTTCAAATTTCTCCACAAAATATTTTTCATATAATTTACTTCCGAAGGAAAAACATTCAGGAAGTTGTATTACTTGAATGAGAGAGAGAGAGAGAGAGAGAAAACTGTTGTAAAAAGAAATGACATACGATGCTGTTCACAATACACTTACATGTTCTGTCCTAGAGAGACAGAATTGATATCATTTTATCTCGCATGTTACCATTGTTCATCCTAATCGTTATCATCAGTTATCATTTTGAGTAAAATACTAAGAGTTTCTTTTTTATCCAGAAATAGGTCATAGTGTCAAACTGATGGGAGTTTTTGTTTCACGAAATTTCCCTTTTTTCACACTGTTTTCACTTGGCATTCATTTTGCTGAAACGAAATAACATATCATGTTTTTGATATGAAGAAGAAAATTCTATTATTTTCAAAAAGAAAAATTATAGTGAAAACACCTGCCATTCGGAATACAATAGCTTAAGAAACAAAAATGTGCAATATCTGTCCATAAATAAAAGAATACAGTGACACATTTGGGATTTGTGTTTTAAAAAATAAATGATACACACCTACGTAAGTTGTGCATATTTAATCTTCAATAGTTACAGAAATTCTGTCCTTTATTTTAATGCAAAAGCAAAAAGTTTGCTCTCCAAAAATAAATATTTTCCAATTTATGTATTAGTCTAATTGAATTTTGCTTAAATTCACTTTAATTAATTTTAGTTAAAGCTTCTTAAATTCAAAGTATTTCTAATTTTAAAAATGATCTTTTGATTGTAATGAAGAAAATTTTAAGAAAATAAAACTAATTAGATATGAAAGCATATTTACTAATTCAACTAAATAGTTTTATCCAATCTGCAGAAAATCTTTTATAAAATATAATTAAATACCATAATTTATTATCTAATATTTTCTCTATAGATGAGTGATAGTTCACAGTTGAACATCAGAATGTCACCATATACTGTGCATTACAACAATGTTTTCAGGTATAATGATATAAAAGAAACCCTTTTTAAGTAAATAAAAAAATTGACATCAAATTTTACGATTAAGCCCAAAAATGTAAATGTAAAATAAAAGAAGAAAATATTCTAATCAAATGTTCATTTCTAAGATGTGGGCAAATAAATAATAACAGATCAAATTTTTATCTGCTCGTGTATGTATGCTTCTAATATGAATGTAAAGTTTTTACTATAAATTTACTCATAAATGTACAAATATGTACGCGAAATGTTTTCTTTTAAATAGATATAATTACTTTTACTTTACTATGATAATTTCTTAATTTTTAATTTTGATTTTATTTAACGATTCAACACTTCGTTTAAAAGAGACATTTTATTTAATCCAGACATTTTTTAAATACAAAAGTATTCATCAATAATAATAAAATATATTTTAACAATTTGATGACACTTAAATAAGCTATTTCAATAATATACAAGTAAACTAAATTTAAACACTTTTAAGTGAAATAATAAAAAATTATGAATTGACTAAATTTGAAATTTGGAAAATGTATGTACAATTCTTACCGAATGAATTAAGATTTCATATAAGCATCGGCAAAATATTTCCTGCATTTGGTCTTCATTTGTTACCGGAAACTTTTCTTTGATTATTTTAAAAGTTTTTTCTCTATATGTGTGCAAAAAATTCAATGTTTTCCTTTCATTAATAATAAAAGTATACATATAATTTATTAAGACATTTAAATTTCCATTCGGAACTTTTCATATTCAGTATACAATTAATCTTTGAAATATAATATTGTATTGTAAAAGTAATGAGTAGAAAGGTCAAAATCAGAATTTAAAACTTAGAAAACCAGAATTTAAAATTTAGGTAAAAAGAAACATACCATTTAGGTAAAGTAAACAAATTTTATTGATGTAAAATTTGCATTAAAATTACAGTAACAATTGTTTTCAAAGTTAGTATATTAAATTTATATACAAAATTTTAAATACCTTGATATTTAAGTAAAACATTTTAACTGTTTATTACTAATATATTTTTTATAGGAATTTTTATATTAGGAATCATCGTTTTACGTTAATCAAAATATAATATATATATTCAATATGTTTATATTAAATATTCTTATTTAGTGAGGTGAAACTGTATTCGCTTGAATATAGGCAAAGTGTGAATATAAGCCTTACCTCAAATTTTGATAAGGAATTTTAATAAAAAATATCTCAAATACAAGTCGTAAAACTATATTAACAGGAAGATAGTTCAAGTATTCCTAGTTTAAAGTTTAGCAAAAAAACGAAATTACTAATGAATTTTCCTCGCTGAAAATAATTAAATCTGCCTCCAAGTCTCTCCTCCCCACCCCCTCTCAAACCATTGGTATTCGGGTGAAACAAAAAAAAAAGTAAAAAGTAATTTTGAACCTTTAACCGTTTCTGGCAACATGGTATGTATGTTTTAATAATTGGAGTGTTTAACTTAGGATTTTAAAACTACATTGAGACAAGTTAATAATAATGCCTACATAAATTAAACAAAATCATCAGGGGAAATAATTAGCATCTCTGACCTAAATGATTTAAATCATTTAATATTGATCATTGATGATTTGGTGATAAAACAGAAAAAAAAAAATTGTTTTGAAATGAATTATAAAATGTTTGATAAAAATTTATTTTTTATCAATCACAATGGAGCTATGAAGGAGTCTTGATTGTGAAACTTTTAAGACTAAAACTCTACTGCCGACATTAGCGTACGCAAAATGCATATGGTCTGAAAACACAGCTGAATACTGAAAAGAAAAGACTAAGATGCAATCAAATATATTTATTACATAGATGAATTCTTTAATGAAATATGACTAGAATAATCCACCTGTACAATTGCAAGAAAAATTGGAAAACTTTACGAGGGACGCATCAAAACCAGTGAAGCAAAAATGAGATGCTTTCACGTACATCTTATAAACTTCCAACATACTGAAATTTATATCTATTTAAAAATCAGCTATATTGATGTCTGTTGATTTACGAAGAAGTGGGGACTGAGATTTTTTACAGTATCGACAAGAAAAGAGACCGTTATAGAGGTTCTACATTTGATATTTAGGTCATTATTATGCTTAATGTGTGGTTTTCGACACAGGTCTGTAACCTCAGGTACTATTGCAAAGTAACGATCCTTTCGCATGTGTGTAAGTTCCAAGTTGCCTTTGGAACTGATGTTGTTTTATAAATGATTGTAAGCGACCTTTTTAAGTTTTATTGTTCAGAATCTACTAAAAAAGAAAGATAACATTTTAATGGATTGGCCTTA
The DNA here is from genome assembly GCA_026290005.1 of Latrodectus geometricus. Taxonomy (NCBI): domain Eukaryota; kingdom Metazoa; phylum Arthropoda; class Arachnida; order Araneae; family Theridiidae; genus Latrodectus; species Latrodectus geometricus. The sequence continues at coordinate 1,411 of JAPDSC010085173.1, read as the reverse complement.
TTAGGACTAAAATCCTATAGATGCTTGGGATGCTTTGGAAGGTCCCTTTCTGGCTAGATCCGTAGAACAACTATCAATAGAAACAGATGAGAGTTGAGGAATGAACATTCTTATTTTGTTTTAAGTATCTGAAATTGAGGATATAGAAAAAAGTGTGATATATATACATATATATATATATATATATATATATATATATATATATATATATAGTTAAATGTTATAAACTTTCTATTATCTAGCTAAACAGTATGTTCATCATGGGTCACTCTTGTGATTTAAATGTTTAGAATGTTTCAGGTAGTTAACCATTTTGATATATTTCTTATACTTTCCTATTTTAAAATATACTTGAAAAATTTATTTATTTTAATAGATATTATATTTTAGTCTCAGTTGGAAAAAATACCTCTCCTGAAGTTTTAATTTTAATTGGATATTGCATAATTTTATTTTTATATATACAGTATTTAATTTATTAATCTCATTGAAGAAGTTATTTTTTCTGAGATGAAATATAATAAGTCAGAACATAAGAAGTTGAATTAATATGTTTTGTAATAAATAGTATTAATATTTATTAATATAATTAAATTAATATTATGACAGAAATTAATATTATGATTTGTAATTAAAAGAGAATCAGTTAACTATTTAGTAAAATAAAGAAAAAGGAACAAGAATGTGTGGCAAATAAAAATAAAATAAATTTTTGCAACATAATTTTTTACTTTAATTTTAAAACATGATTTTATTCTTTTAAAAAATAAAAATATCTTTGGATATAAATTCTCAAGATTAATGAAATCAACTTTAAATAATTGAATATTCTGCATTTTTAGTGAAGCTCAGATAATAACAAAATTTGAATTATATTCTTACATTTAAAATAGTTTACAAACATAACGCCCAATTGTATATTTTTAAATACATTTTTTTCGCATTAAGTTAAATTATATGTAAACATTCATTTCGAATACAATATGGCATTTTAATATGTTCATTTTTCATGTAAAAAATATGCCTTTTAATTTTGTAAGTGAAATTATGTATTTGCTCATGAATTAATAAGTAGTATACTTATCTCAAATATCATCCAGTTAAGAAAGGCTATTTCTCAATAAACTTGGCTGTTTATTAACTAAACTACAAACTGAACTTTCTACGCAGCAGACCATAGATAATCAAGATTTCTGTTCCCCATACCTACTTACTAGACCATGAACATGCCAAGCAGAATATAACTCAGTTAGGTGAAAATAATCTGATGTAGGAACTCACAAACTTAGAAATAGGTTCCTAAGCAAACTTGAGATTCATTTTTTCCATGAAAACGTTGTAGCTCAGCAAATCTTAGGAAGTGACATTTTCGTTTGAAATAAGCATACTTTTAAGAATAAACGTTTTCTTA